>VZTL01074630.1:0-22677 GCA_013400535.1 Scopus umbretta
AAAAAAAAAAAATTATGGTTTCCACCTCCCAGTTTAAGAAGAACCATAATGAGGGGATTTTTGCAAAGACCTGGTTGAATTATTTCACCTATTAGCACTTCACTCTGAAAGTCTTGTCATCGGTACTGTTCTGGAGCAAACATAAAGGATTGTAAGACATATCGCAACTGTCTTTCTTTGGTATTTTACACATATCTCTGTAATATATTTTCAAAGGATTCCTGGAATTTTGTTTAATTTTTATCTTCCTGCATTGTCTTGCCATACTGATATTTGTGGAACTCTTTGATCTTTCCTCTTTTTTATCTGTTAAAAATATAATATCAAACAAATATAACATAAACCAACAATATTATCATAATATAAAAGATAAAAGAAAACATAATGATCAAAATTCAGACTTGATTTTTTACAATTTTCATCTTCTTTCCTTCCTTCCATTTTTTGTTCAGAATGCATCAGGGTTCTACGCAGAAATAGATGGAGCAAAAAAGGAATTGCAAGAAAAACTAGCCAACCTGTCTCTGTTTGATGATGATTTGGTAGAAAAGGCTATGCATCATGCACACAACCTAAGAAGACTTGCTGATGAGCTGGACCGGTAAAATTTAACTTCAGCAGACTCTGTTCATACAAGTGCTATTGACTGAACAGCTGAATGAACTCAAAGACAGGCAGAAATACAGTTATATTAGATACGCTGCCTGTAAACAGGCACTAAACAAATCACTGTTAAGTCATGTATGCAAGGACTTGTAAAGGTCCAGAGGGAACAGTGGAAGTCGAGCTAAGCAAAATCTGTTAAACTTTTCAAAGAATAAACAAACATATATCTTGCATGACATTCTCCCATTTCTAATTTGCCACGTTCTTCTCTTCCCATTTCAAGAGAATAGGAAAGGTAGATTACTGAAAAGTAAAATAACGCAGCCAGGTTAAATGGGATTTGCAGAAACAGCTCATGTCAGTAAGTTCATTCACATTATAAAATGGTTAGCATCATGGTCCAAAAAAATGGGCTTTGGGATAATTTTGTTCAAGAACTGGTGTACAGATGGAGTAGTTCCAATACTCAATAGGTGGTGTCCAAGTGAAACAAGCCCACTGTAACACCAAAAACTTACTATAAGTCTTCCTAGTGTGCTGGAAGATACTATATGCACCAACTTTCCCCCAATTTACTAAAAAGCCACTTTTAGACAGATCTGAAATATGACCTTATTTGCAATTGGGACTACCCATGGAAAAATCGCTGCTGCAAAATAATTCTTAAATAAAATATTTCACCAAATTCTCCCTTAAGTAACACCATGGACATATGCTTTTGGAAGATAAACTTAAAACTCGTCTTCAAGTATATTATCTAAATACCAGTTGTTTCTTAATATTAGTATGCCCTAGATAGGAGATTAAAACAGAGAAAAAAATAACAGATGGTTTTCTTTTATACAAATGTATAAAGCTGACATCTGAAACTCTGTTCTGTAATGCCACACAAACTACAGAAAGACTAAAAACCAAACAGTATGTTCAATCTGAGATCAGCGAACTGGGGGCAGCAGAATCACTTGAAAGAAAATACCCCATATGGCTAGCCTTCATCCCTTACCAAAATAATTTTAAAACAGCTACCAAGTCCAACACATTAGGAATTTAATAGAAAGCAAACAGAAATAATTATGAAATATCCAGATGGAAAAGTGCTGACTCTTTTATTTGTTGAGAAGATTGTCCTGCAGTGAAACTTTAATCCTTTAAAAAAATTTAGCCTCTCTTCAAATAATTTTGTTTTTTTATGGGTTTGCTTTATAAGCCTGTTAGGTTTTTATTTGGTAGAGTCTCTTCTTTTGTCTTGGGGGAATATAGCAGGCAACTCTTGCAACAACACTGAATCTGGAAACTTAATAAGCCTTCAGTGTGCAAACTCTCTGAAGTAAATACACATGTGTATATATATTTAGAGTCTATATCTAACATATACTCTGAATTCTGTTTCTCACAAAAATATAAAAAAATCACATTTATTCAAAGTTGCTCACAGCTGAAGGTTGAGTCCTAAACCAACTGCTGTTTGGAAGCAGGTGAAGGGCCTGGAGANCCTCTGAGGACTAGTTTTCACCTAATATGCAAATTAAGCTCTACCATGCCAGCAAAGCTATTTTTGAAATCTAACCTTCTGCAAAGTTTGATGATCATGGGCAGTTCTTCATCTGATTCTCCTCCTTCTCCCACCTACTTCTGGAAAGTACAAACAGCCCAGTGATACAGCTGTCCTGATCACTGGCACACACAGGTCTTTCCATTCATAGCCAGGAGTTATCCCTCAAGAAGGACAACTGATAGATGTAATTCTGCTAATTTATGGAATATCTAATCTAGATTAAAAAAAAGACAAAAGCTCAGTAGTCACTTGTTGCTGCTCACATAGACATTAAGAGCAAAATTTCCAGAGTTAAACCCCTGGGAAGTACCTTCTATCTACATTGGTTTTACCTGCTTCAGACTGACATAAGTGGTCATACACAATCAAGAGACACTACTTAGGTCAAGTACATTTATCTGCATGATTATGTACTCAGAATTCACAGAATGTTAAGAAAATTAATCCATTTGAAACTACTTCAATTTGGTTTCTTCCTCCTTTGACTCTCTTTTTAACAGGAATTTGTATGGTGTTGATACAAATGGGTTGGTACAAAGGGCAATAAATGCTTCAAATGTTTATGAAAACATTGCCAGATATATTGAAGAAGCTAATAAAGCTGCATTGCTGGCACTGAACACAACAAACCGGGTCAATGATGTAAGTAATTTTCACAATATCAACTTTTACTTTGCAATGCTTCAGGGACTTTGGACACCTAAGTATAGAGAAGAAACAAGATTTAGCTTAACTGTCAGCATTGAACTTCTCACTGCACATTTTGCTTCACCTACTATTTCCTGAATTCAATCCTAGGTGGTTAATTATTCTGCCAACCTAAAGGTCCCTGGTATACGAAAAGATGCAACAGGCTTTTCTGTCCCTAAGTACAGGGTGATGCTGCTCTGTGTTGTCACTCAAATTGAGACATTTCTGTGAAAGTCCAGGTGACTCCCTGGCCCTTTCAAGAACCTGAACCGGCATGTAGTGTTCAAGTCCTCCTGCTCCACACAGCACCGTGTGGCAGAAAAGTTGGTCAAGACATCTAACATCAATGAAAGTCAAGTTAAAATGGGGCAAATAGCCCACTCACACACTCAGTGCAGGGATGGGGATGCTAATTTTGTCTCTGGCCTTCCTGTTCTAAAATATTTTACATGTATTTTATATGTATACAGTTTCCAACCTATATACATGCTATTTAACAGCAATTTATTAGTGGCCTAACAAGAGGATTTGGATAGACTACAGGGACCTGAACCCCAGGGAGCTGTGGGATTTCAAGTCCAGCCCTCTGTTTCCAGCATGCTACTGGGGACTTCAAGGCAGCTCCCACACAGTGCAAGTGTCCATCACCCACCTGAGATGACAGTAGCAATGAACAGTCACAGCGCCTAACATGTAGCATTGGTACCACATTGACCATACTTCAGCTGATAAATTAAGAGGACTTCTGTGCTTTCTGCATCTTTGTTATTCAGTGTTGTTGTCTGGAAAAGCATACATTTTTCTAAACTTTAATTGCAATCTACAGAAAATGTTGCTTTTCAGAGGTTTTTTTTCTAATCCAGCTGCCAATCTTGAATGTCAACAAAGCAAATGAAACTACAGTGACTTTGTAGTTACATTTATATGAAGTAATATGTTGTCCACAATTAAATGCAATAAAGAGGAACATTTGGTAAGCATTACTCTGACTTTCTTTTTTGGCACATACTTGTAGGCTGCAGTTGGAATTGATACTCAGATCATTTACCATAAAGGTAAAAGCGAAGAACTTCTCAACCGAGCCACAGAGCTACAATGGACAGCAGCTGACAGTAAATACACATTCTTTCTACTTTCCCAGTCAGTTTATAAGCATGCACGTTAAAAAGGCATTTCAAAAGCACATCACTAAAGCAGAAATACTGCTGTAACAGAATAGCATATTGATCGAAGTTACCACACAAAGTACTTGAATTGGCCACCACAAAGTACTTGAATTGGCCACAGGCACAGTTTGAGTAGTCCATGCATTGTCATCCTGCCAGATGCTGAAAGTTTATTTCATTTACAAAAGGACCATTTCAGATACAACCACTGTTTAAATACGTGATCCTGCAAACAGTTGTTCACAGGTAAATATACTCAATCAAGTAGTTCAACTGAAACTAATTCACAACAGTTTAACTGTTCAGAAAGCTGGATTTCACCAGTGAAGGCTAGTAATAAATGTTAAAGGATTTTGGCTTTTTTTTGGTGAAAATGAAAGAATACTCTAAAATTACAGAAATGACCTCTTCAATTTTTCAGGACTTTTTCAGTTCCTTAAAACTTTTCCTGTATACTTGTTGCAGCTATTCTCAGCAGTTCTGATAAAGCAAAGAGAGATAGTACTGACTGAGATACAGGTCTCTAGATTTTTCTAAGAAGCCCTGTAGCAAGAAAATAATGGCTGGCAGCTACAAGGTTGCTTTTTCCTTTAGATTATTTGAAATCCAGAGTGCTAGCATGTCCTATACTAAAAGAGGCTATAGTATACCGCCTATGGTGTATTAAATGCTTAATAACATACCTCCACAGGATAAAATTTACCCTTTTAAATGCCACTTCGATGCCATTCAACTATACCTCCTATTTTCTCCCCACAGGTAACAATTCAACCGTTGCAGACACTAGCCGGCATGTTAATGGCACTCTTGCCAGAATGAATGCTCTCCGAAGCCAACTGATGAGAGCCATCACAAAAATGCAATCAGCAGAGCCAGGTTGTAAAAGGAACTTCATCTTTATGATGCTTTATCTTCATAGGTTTAAGAGCATATTTTATCTTTGCATATGGCCTATGAAGTTGGTATTAAGATTTCAGTCCCAGGGAGGCCTAAAGAAATCTGACTGAAACTACAAGTCCTAGACAGCAAGCATCCATTTTAACACATTCATAATTAAATTATCTGTTTTGCCACCTGAAATTATTAACATTCTTCTTGATCCTCCTTACTACAGTTGTCCACTCCCATGTTACTCTTGATCTTTTCAGGGCTTGGAGAATCTACAAGTCCATGTATTTATTGTATCAATAATCAATATATAACTCACATACACATCACACCTGGCAAGTAGAGTATTTGGGAGGTAATTATTGGCAGTCTTGATTGACAAAATCTCACCTTAGTTTTTCAGAAAAGAGACAACATAGAGCACCCAGCAAGTATATCTGAAGGTGTTCAAAGTTGACATGGTCAAGATTTCTTCATTAACTTCAACTAAAAATATAGTAGTTTTAAAAATACAGTAGTTGGTAACTCAAAAAAAAAATAAAAATCCCAAAATGCCAGGTATGAAAAAAGAAAACCACTTCAGTATCTTGGGTTTCTCTCCTTCAAAAATAACTTTCATGAAAAATAGTCAACAAAGGCATGCATTTTCTTTTAAAAGCTTGATGAAAAACAATGTAATTTTTCATCTCTGTTCCAATATATATGGCTATATAACACCCATCAAAATCCAAGGACATTGAAAATTACTAGCAATCTAGAATGGAAATGAGAATTTGTGAAATTGTAAGAATTAATATAACTGTAGACCAACCACAGGAAGTTTTGCATATTCCCTGTGGAAATAAAGAGAAAATCAACCAAGCAAGGTTGGCTCCCCATTCTGCAGAAGGTAAAATCCCCTTAGCCTCACCACATTCTAAGTACTGATTATAGCTTGCTTGAATCTTTGAAAGAGTTCATTTCTTCTCGTCCCCAATTTGTTTTGCAGTAGAGGCGAGAGAGCGTTTGGAGCAAGCTAAACGGGAGACTGCAGAGGCCGTAAGAACTACCATGACAGTAACGCAGGCTACAACTCCCATGGATGAGAACGTGAGGTTGTGGTCTCAGAACCTGCAAGACTTCCAGCACAGTTCAGCGGCATATAACAGTGTTGTGCATTCAGCTGGGGATGCAGGTATGGTGACACAAATTTTGCCACTCCTCAGCAGCAAAAGGTCAGGGAATCATCACAACATCATGTTGTATGATTCGTTTGCATTGCATATTCATTGCATATAACCTTCTAGCGTTTTACCTCCATGAAAACATTTCAAAAATTAGCAGTGGTCTAGAGACGACTGTACTTTAGAACTTTTGGATATTTGGGCATTTCCAAAAATTACTTAAACACTTAAGGGCTGAAGTCTTACTGGCTTTTAAGTCATTTTATCAGGGTACCATGGTCACAGTGAACAACAGACAGCTTGTTTAAATACTTCTCGCTATTATGATTGGTGGTTCAGTTATTCTTTTTTTAGCATTAGGAGGCATTTGAAAACAGGGCCCTTTTGTCCTCAGTAGTACAAACATGGAGGAGAAAAGGTCCCTGACTTGATGAGCTTGTAGTCTAAACAAACAGGGGAAAAAGGATTAGGGAGGAAATAATATATTTAAGCAGGATGATTGCTGGAAAAGCTCACAAACATCACATTAATTCCACTTTTGTTATCGAGGGAAGGAAGAAGAGTAGAGTAAAAGTTGGAATATTTGTTATAAAAAATATAAGGTAAATAAAAAGACAAAAGAAAAACTGAGGAAGGCTACAAAATGGAAATGAAGATGATAGGACAGAATGGAAAAGAGGCACAGAGAGTGAAGCTGAAATGAAGTGACTGTTGAAAGAAGGAAAAGAATAATTAGGGAAGAAAAGAATCAACTAGAAGTGAAAATATTCAGAATAAAAAAATGATGACAAGCATCACTATTTATTGCTCAACATATTCCTGGCTCTGCTCTGCTCACTAATCCCAAGTTATTCATGGCTAGGGAAGCTGGAAATCCAGAACAAGAAATTCCCTGCATACGTTTGATGGTGTATACCATCACCTGCAGCACTGTTCAGTGATCTTGCCTCCTCAAAGTGCCTCAGAGAAGGTCCATAACTCTATTGACCCCATCTCCAGAAAGTCTGAATCTCAGATCTACTGCCCCAAATCCCTTCTCCTTTTGTCAAGAGCTCTGCAACTCAAGTGTCATTTTACTGCAAGTGGTGTTACGGGTACCAAACCCAACATTGCTTCTAGTGCCCTATAGCCACACTCTTCCTTTTAGACTGGGGAAACCCAAGGGTCATGTTATTTCCAGAATTCAGTAACGGATAAGACTCTCACACTAATATTTTTGGTTAAGTGAGTGCTCTCAAGAACTGATATAAAAATGGTTCCCTCCACAAGAAAAAATTCAGCACTATCCAATATTGCAACTTCTGGCTCCAGAGCTGGAGGTAACTCACATTACTCTGAGCTTTTCATCCAAAGGAAACACTGAGCCACTCCCTCTAGGAATGGGTAAGCTCACTCTAGCTTATGGATCTAGAGCTCCGTAAGGATGTAGTTAATATAACAGTAGCAGTATTGCATTGCTGTAAAATGTTTTTGATCACCAAAGAGCTCAGTTTAGGCTGTAGGTTATGGGCCCACAGATAAAGTAAATATGGATACAATTGGCATCCAGGGAAGGAATGGTAAGAGAAAAAACATCTAAGAGAAACAGTCTGCTATAGCTTACACATGAAGGTTATTGTTTTTACTCACCTTTGTACTTGATTTACATTTAACATTTACCAGCTTAGTGCCAGCTTAGTGGACAGAGTAGCAACACAAACTGCATTTGGCTCTTCATGCTCAAAATGTCAGCAGACATTCAGCATTTTAAAAATCTGCTCATACTAGCTGTTATACTGGAAGAAATATTTCCAGTAGCATTTCAGAGGCTCCATAAGCGTGGATATACCTAAGGTGGGCCAGCTCTCCTAGTCGGTTATGTTCCCAAAAAGGCACGAGTTGTAAAGAACAGCTCAGCTCCTATGTGATGTGCCTGGCAAAACTGTCTCCTCTCTGATAGTGGGTTTGCAGGTAGGGAGTCACCTTGAAAATACTGTGATCATATCAGAGTGTCTGGAGGGCCTGTTGACCACAAACTAACTGAGAGATGCTAATAAGCAAACACCAACACATATATCAACGTGTGGTCTACTACATTTGTGGAGGCTTTTCCATGGCATTTTTGGTCTGCAAGCATTTGTTTGTTTGTTTGTTTGTTTGTTTTAAGGCACGATGATTTCTTTGCCAAACAGATCAGGTGGAAATAGCTGAGAAGACAGATTACTGCTACAAAGGAGGCTGGCACAGGTAGTGCTCCGGTCAGATGTGGCTGTGATTCACAGCCCGGGAAGACAGATGTAGACATGCCAGGGCACAGTGGAGCGTTCTCAGATCAGCTGTGTATGATGCCAGGAGAGGCTGATCTGGCAGGAGGAACAACCATCAGAGTCCAAAAGAAGGTCACAAAAAGTGTTCAGACAGGTGCCTGAAATACCAAAACACCTGACCATCATGCCAATAACACTACCATGGCAGCTGAAGCCTCTAAGCTGGCATGTCTGGTTTGCTTTTGAATACAACTTACACTGGATTTTTGGAAGGGTGAAAGCATGTCTTGGCTCTGCAGTTTGTCTGCGAATACTCCCTGTGACGCCATTGTGCAGGGAACTGGTGGGCTTCAGCAGAGAGGATGAAGGAGAGTTTGGGAACGAAAACACAAAAGGAGAAAGTGTCTGGAAGGTTATAGTCACGGTATTTCTTCCTTGACAGTTTCCCTTGTATTCTTTTTTGTATTTTAGCACTGGGTAAAACTAGTTTTCCTTTTTCACTCTCCCCTTCATCCCAAAGACTGAAATAAAAGATCAGTATTCTTCTGGCAAGACAAGAGGAAGAGATTTATGGTGAGATTTTATAATAGTACCAGTAGTAATAGATGTTAGTTTTGTGTTTTCATGTTACAGTTGTGTTTCAAGTTTAATACCTCACATTTCAAACCAATGAAAAGCCAGTTTTTCAAGATACCAGGTCAGACACAATTCCAATTCAGTTGCTGATTACTAAAAAAAAAAAGGTGATTGAAATTTGCTAAATCACTTTCTGAGTTTGCAATTTTTTTACTTGAAGAATAGTGTGGGCTTTTTTCCAATGATATGGAACATTCATTTCAAAAGGCAGAGAAAACTTTCTGTAAGTTGATTATTATACTAGTCATTCTTTAAGTAGAAATTTTAATGCATTCTGGAATTAATGTGTTACCCAGAAGTCACTGTAGTTCTTTGAGGATTTGCAAAAATAATGGCACTTTAATGGACAGTAAACTTTACATAGAATATCTGATTACTGACTCCTAGCACATAAGGTCTTTCAGGGCTTAATGGGAATAACTGGAGAGTCTAAAGGTATACATGGCCCACTCCTACACTGGACTTGGAAAGTAAAACACAAGTGCAAAGAGCCAAGAGAGAGGTCAGCACTGTGGCAAATACAGCTTTTCACTCTATTCAAAGAGAAGCAGGACTTGTAGGACTCTACTGGATCTTCTCGTACTCTGGGTTGCTCTGAGTGAGGCTGAGACCTGCTTCAGTCTTTAGTCAATACAGAACTGGAAGCACTGAAAAGTGTTTGGAGGCTACTCTTTCTTCATTCTTTCCCTTCTATACAGTCTCAGTACCCCTGAGGATTAACTCCTCCACCTGTCTCCCTGCTATCTTTTCAGGCAAGAGTAAAAATGTGAGTGGAAGAACACAAGAGCAGGTGGATACAAGTTGACAACCCTTAAAATATAACTGCAAACCCTACAAATCTGGCCTTAGCCTTTCATGTGAATCCATGTCATTACAAATGAACTATGAACACTGGATCTTTCTTACACGCACGTAGCTTGTGGCTAAAACAGTATTTCATTATACTCAGCTAGTTTTACCTACATCTAATTAAAGCTGAAAAATCATGTGATGTGTAAATATCCTTCAAAGGGCAGAATGTCATTGGAATCTGATGTGATGAAATTGAATTATAATTAGGGGTAGTTATTTTTCTTTCTCGGTAATTTCTCTGTCTGCTTATCTTTCTGGGAAAGGACTTCTCTCCGTTTGAACACAAGAAAGCACCTGCATTTCCCTTTGATAACAATCCTACTTGCACACATACCAGAAGACACAGCAGTGAAAGACCAAAGGCCCAGGACTCTGATTCATGACCCCTGGCAGATGTAGGCAGGAAAGCTGAAGGGGTTACCACTCACAAGGGCTGGGGCAGGTAGTAAGCGCAGTCTAGGTGCACATGTATCATCAGCTAAGGCTTTCTATCTTACGTTGTACAGTACAGCCCTGTTACTGTGGTCTGAAAGCAGCAGTGTTTCTGTTAGCAGAGTGGGCAGTGAACCACACGCAGACACAACACCTGTGCAGCTGTTGCTGCTATCTGGGTGATAACCTTTGGGAGAGATGCACAAATGAGAGCTGAGGGAAACAACCTATTCCTCTCCCCTAAAATTAATTTGAAGAGCTCATGAACCATAGCTCCTAGATGCAGTTCCTAGGTCAGCCACAGATATCCAGTGAGACGCTGAACAAATAATCATTCTGCTCCAGTTGCTGTATCTGTAAAATTGGGTTTAACATTTATCTGCCTTGAAGGAAGATGAAAAGGTTAAAATGATTAACATTTGCAAAGCTCTTTGAGGACAGTATTACAGAGGTACAACACCACGGTAGTACACAGGGGTCCCATGCAAAAGTAGTCTCCTTTGTGCAAACTTCTTTCCAAAAACTTTTGCAATTCTAGATCCTGATAAATCACTGCCCTTTTGGAAATCACCACCTCTCACACACCACAGTTAGGACTTGTTCTTAAAGCAGAAGGAGATAGGTGAATCAATCTAAGAGGCTAAGGAGGAATTTTCCTGGTGCAAAATCAGTGTTACAAAGAGGAAAAAAACAAGCTGTCAATTCTTTTCTAACTGCAGTGAAGAAACTTACAGAAGTCTTCCCTCAACTCCTGGACAAACTGCACAGAGTAGAACAGAAGGCACCAGCAAACAATATTTCTTCGAGCATTCAGAGGATCAGAGAGTTAATTGCTCAAACCAGGAGTGTAGCAAGCAAGGTAAAACTTTTGCATGGGACTTTTGATTACTAATGCTAATAATCAAATGCATCTTACTGGGAGCTCCATTTTCTTGGGCTACATCAGAAGTTCAAACCTTGAACTTATCTCCTCCCAAAACTGGATAAACAAAGTACCATGGAAGTCATTAAAATATTTATAGTTGCTATTTGCAAGCAATTAACTTTACCATGGTATTCGTGGTAGACTACTGCTACTGCAGTAGCAACTTTAATTAATTAACTGGTACAGTGTTAAAGATGGCCACAATAACAAAACCATTTAAAGATAAAACTAACAGGTCATTACTCAGCTGGCAACATTAGTTACAAGCAGTAGTAATTACGGCAATTTAATGCGAACTTCTCTGAGATGACAGTATTTCTTTTTTTCTTTTGAATTAATTTTCTGCAGGGTAGGAGAATCTTTGGCTCATACATATTTAATAGAGAAAAATACTTTCATTATCATACATAAATTATGAGGGATTTTTTTGTAACAAGAACACTGAGGTCAAAAATTAAAACCGTATATTTGAATTCATTCAGAGAAATAAAAAATTCAGTGCATTATTGTATATTCACAATGCTGGAATATGCTGTGCACATACATTACTTCAAAAAAGAAAAGCAAAATTCAGTTAGTATGTGTGCAGTACTTGACTCTTCTTTAAACGTATTTCGTCATTCAGGCATATTGTGCTTACACTTGAAAACATTATTCCAGTTCTGTTGAAGGCATTTTGAACTAAAATGAACATGTTTTAAAATTTTATTAGCATCTCATATATATTACTGTAACTTTAGTACTGTGACAGGATTACTCATGAACAGAAAACTGGTCATGCTACTCCCAAAGCAAAGAAATAAATTATGGGTAGAAGTTTTATAGCTATGTAAGAATTTCATTATGTGCCATACATAATGATGTAGCCCTGATTCAACTAAGCACACATCTGTGTCCCACTGAAATTTAATTTACTTTATGAATATGCTTAAGCACAGTTAATTAGGAGCTTTGATTAATATTAAAATTAATTCACTTCATCTTCTTTACAGTGTCTTCCAGAAGTAATTGTTACAAACATACAATTTTGCATGGCACATACATAGGTGCCCACTCCACTTTGTAGTAAGCAAGGGTGCTGGCTAAGTATTCTTTACCTCAAGTAATTACCTCAAGTAATGTCCCCAGGCAGTAATACTATGTCTCACTTAGCACACTTGCAACTGCAGGTCCAGGTTTCTATGACGTTTGGAGGCCAATCAGCTGTTGAAGTCAATCCAAAGATCAACGTGGAGGAACTGAAATCTTTCACTTCCATGAGTTTGTATATAAAGCTTCAGAAAGACAACCCACAACTGGCAGCATCTCCAGACAGATTTATTTTGTACCTTGGAAACAAAAATGTAAGAAAATAACCCAGTTAATTTATATATATATAAAAAAAAAAGAAAATTGAAATAGGTTTGACATTTATTTGCCCTTGGTTTTTCCTCTCACTATTTCTCCATGCTTCAATATAAGAGGTATCTACTATCTGTCATCGATTTTGTGACAAGCAAAGAGCAAGGGTTCCCGAGACCCCTGTCCTTGATATTTCTCACCCCAAACAATGAAGGATTCTCTCTAAGAAGCAAATTAGACTGCTTATGCAGTGTGCTGCAGTGATTGCCACTGCTGCTAGCCATGCTTGCCATCTCCACTGCTGGTACTGAGCTGCTCTGAAGCAGTTAGTGTCACCCACCTGGCTTTTGTGGGCCACGTTTCAATCAGGTTTATGCTGCTGACAGTGTCAATTCCAAATCTCCGAGGCCAGAGGCCCCCAGATAAGGAGGCTTCTTTGCCTGTGGCTTATGCTACTGGTGTACACTCTGTACGTCACTACTTTGAAACACCTAGAAAGGGCATATACTCTCACCACCTGTAAGTGTTGTGAAATAATTGTTCTTTAAATTGTGGTTCCTAAAAGAAGAAAAACCACACCTCACAAGCCAGATATAATCCTGGCAAGCTGTTAGTTGGGAAGGGTAAAGAGGCAGGCTTTTCTTTTTAGGCTTTTCTAAAAAGAATGTCTACTGAATATAAATCAAGCAAAACCCCTCTTGGCAGAATTTTTAATTGCAGCATAATACCTAGGCTTTAGACAAATGTTCCTTCTTAGTTCCTACATATGACACTGCACACTAAATACTGATGATTAAACATTACCAATTTACAGCCAGAAGACATCTCATGACCTTGTATTTACCTCAGTCAAAATGGATATGAGGTAAAACATCAGACTTTTTTTCTGTGCAGTTCTACCTGGTGAAGGAAAGTAATTAGAGAATGAAGCATTTGTTTATTAGTTATGTTTAAAATTGTCATTTAGTCTGTCATAGCCCATCCTTTACTAATGTTTTGCATAGAAATTTGTCTCAATGTTGTAGCTCTGACATCCTTCTCCATTGGTGTTTTAGGCAAAAAATTACATTGGTCTTGCAATTAAGAATGACAACCTTGTGTACATTTATAATTTGGGGGGCCAAGATGTAGAAATACCTCTGGACGCCAAGCCAGTCAGCACCTGGCCTTCGTACTTCAGCATCATCAAAATTGAGAGGTAAAGCGACAATGTACATATCCCCAAAATCAAACAGTTAATAGAAAAAAAAATCAAACAGAAAAGGCTGGGTCAGAACTGCTCATCAGGAATCTTCAGTGCCTGGTTCTACTGCTGAAATAAATGGAAATTATCTTTGCTTTTAGAGAGCCAGGACCCAAGGGGCCATAGGGGGGAAGAGAAAGTGTCTGTAGTTTCCCCTTTCTTTCCCTCCAGGGTACCAGTCTTCTAGTGAGGAAATATAAATCCTTCCTGGAGCTGGAGGCTTGTTCTTTTTTAAGCCTAGCCAACACAAAACTCTTCTCTTACAATTCGCTTCTACAGGATTGGAAGACATGGCAAAATGTTTTTAACTGTACCCAGTCTTAGTGGCACAGCTGAAGAGAAGTTCATCAAAAAGGGAGAGGTTCTTGGTCCTGGCTCTCTCCTGAATTTGGAACCTGAAAATACTGTTTTCTACGTTGGCGGAGTGCCTCCAGACTTCAAGGTTGGTCAGATAAATACTCTATATTCAGACTTAAATAATGCAAACCTATCTTGCTGGGCTTTCCTTTAAACACATGAATGGTTATAAATAAAATGTCCTTATTTAATTATTTATCATCCTAGGACTCCATATTCTAGCCATGGAGAAAACCACTGCTTTCTCTAGCATATCATCTCATACAGTAAGACAAGCAGATTCCTGTTAGCTGTCATTAAAGTTTTCTGAAATGTAACAATAAGCAAAAAGCTTGCTGGCTGTTAAGTAGTACATAGAAATTAAGGCCTATTATCCCAGCTTAACAAAGTTTGCAATCTACCAGTTTTTTCCAATGCTAATGAGTTCAATGTTTACACTTTCTCTTTTACAACTGTCACAAAAATGAAAAGTAATGCATTGTTAATGTTAGGACAGAATTGCAAACTAGTAATACAGTGATTTGTTTGCATTTAAATGATCATTGGTTCAAATCCAGCCTTACAACAGCATGAAGACTCACCTGTGCAAAACATGCCCAAGAACCTGCACGAGACAGTTAGTTCAGTCTAGTTCCTAGTGAATAGCACCCATCTCATCACAGTCAACATGAATTAGCACCTCACTTACCTGCTTCTGTGAACATACTAGGTCCTCCTTTTGGATTTAGAAATTGTTACGAATTATCTTGGCTATGAAAATTACATGGCTGAATTAAAACATCCAGCTACTGTTCCACAAGCAGCCCTCCTAACAATATAAAAACAAAGGTTAACTCAATACACTTACATATTCCTGAGCTTTTGCATTGCTGTGACTATGAGATATATGCCATGGTTTGAATTTTAGATTACTGAGCCTCGGGTGTAAATTGCCTGGGAATAGAACTGAGGACTGAATAATAGTTCCACACACACAAAAAAAGTAATCCAGCAAATGAACCCTTCAGGTCTGTTCCAGAGCAGGGTAGAGGAAAAGGAAAAGATAAAAGTGAATGAAAATGGCAAGGAGAATGGGAAGAAATTCATGGAATTATTTGATAAACATATCAGTCCCTTAGGAATAGACACCTAACATTTTCGTTTATTAACACAGTCTTATTTGCTTAAAGCTTTTGCCCTTGCTTCCCTATTATATATTTTGTAAATATGAAATGTACCATTTAACCATTAGAAGTCTCATACTTAACATAATTTAACAGAATAGTAGAAGAAACAAAGGGAAAAAAGGAAATATTGTAATTTACGAAATGTATCTGTGCTGCAGATAAGAATCTCATTTTCTCTTACAGCTACACATATTCTGCATGGCTGTATTACCATTATTATTATATTGCAAGTGAAATGGAAGTAATGTGAAGCCAAAGAAAAGTTACTGGCAGTGATCAGACTCTGAAGTACAAGAGATGTTATTAATATCACACCTGTTCCACAAGGCAGAGTATTTTAGTATTAAAAGAATGATTCACTAGCTCTGTCAGCTTTATTCTTTTGTATTTTTCCCCTCACCAATGTGGCTATTTAAATTCCACTTGCAGTGACCCTTGTTAAAAGAGGGAGTTTCTATATGCCGCTAACTGTTTAAAATAACACCTACTGAAGATTATCCATTGGTACAGACTTTGAATCCAAGTCTTCTGGGTTTAAAGTGTGCTCTCATTTCTCTCTTTCATCACGGTATGAATTTGTTTTTCTGGCAGCGAAGGATGTCTATACATTAGACATGAAATATCTATCAAGAGATTCAAATACATTGAGCAAGATCTCTGATTAGTCAAATCGTAACCCTTTTCACCTTTTCCAAGTGTGCTCCCTTCAAAACTACAAAAGAATTTTTTTTTTTTTTACAGTTGCCATACCTGGTCTGTTGTTCTCACTGTGAGAACATTTAGGTGCTCCATTTTAATTTACAGCACAATGGCCATATCATAAGGACAGCAGATACTGTTCCAAGGTAACATCACCCCATTTGTTTCCAAATATGAAGAGCACAGAGGCAAAACTCCCAGGCACAAATGCTTTCATGATACCCAAATAAAGAGTGTGACCTTTCTCCTTTTACTTTTCCTTGCCCCCCGCACAGCTCCCTCCTAGCTTAAACCTCCCTGGCTTCATCGGCTGCCTGGAACTGGCTACCCTGAACAATGATGTCATCAGCATATACAACTTCAAGCACGTCTATAACATCGACACCACCACATCGCCACCTTGTGCCAGGTAGGGGACAGTCCCACCGTCACTCTGCTGCTCTGGTTTGTACAGAGCACCAGTCTTGGCGGTTCATTCCCGTTTCAGAATACAAATGTAAAGATGATACTGAGTCATCCAGAAGGAACTTGGCCACTTTTAACTCCTAGTTGCATCAGCAAGTTCAACTTACATATTTGCTGTGTCTCCATTAACTCTCTCACAACCTTGCTCATGCCTTCAAAAGGGAAATGGAGTGCGTCCACCCTGTCGTGTTTGTGAGGGCACGGTCCAGGCTCCCTCCTTACCCACGCTGCTTGCCGAGGACATGACTGCTCCCGACTGGAATCCTGTCGCTGCAAGCGATACAGTCACAGCCAGTTAGCTCGAGTGGGCCTGGGAAACCTGAGCACACTCCCACCCCTAGCTAACAAAGCCCATACCGAAGGCATCTTTCTGCCATACACCCTTAAACCCACATGAGAAATCCTCAGATAAGCCATTCACAAACTGGGAAACGCAGCCCCTGAAGCAGAACTGAACACCAACCACAGCGTTCGTTTAGCACAGGCATAGCACGCTTTTTGTTCATACAACAGGCAGCAACAGTAGAATCTCTCTATACAAAGAACAGGAGAGAAATCTGCAGCTCTCACTGGCAAGAAGCTCAGGAGGTGTTGGGACAGAGCAACTGATTGCTTCCCAACACCATTCCCACAGGGAGCGCGAGCTGCTGCTCTCCAGGACAGTGCATGTGGGCCACTCCTGGGCTCCCAGCAGAGCCCATGCTCGGTGAAAGGCCTCAGAGAATTCAGATAGGTTTCTGCATAAACTGGGCAAGCTCTCAATAGAAATGTGTGAGTAACCTTGCAATGAGGAGGTGTTGTGGGTCTGCCACTTTACAAGGGCGAGTAAAGAATCTTCCTGTCCTCTACGTACAACATAGGATAAAAGCGCGATCTAATGATGAAGGAATTAGATATACCTTCAAAGCTACACATTATTTTTCAGAAAAAAATTCCCAGAAAGAATTTGAAAGAAAAAGTCATCAGTCTCACCACTGCCAGGAAGAAGCAGCAGTTCACAACAATTATTTCAAGAAAACATTTTAATTGTAAATGCCTTCAAATTTCCCCAAATTAAAATGGGGGTATGCCAAATATTGCTTCCCTGCTTGTTTTTTCGTAGAAATAAGTTGGCTTTCACTCAGAGCCGGGCTGTGAGCTATTTCTTTGACGGCTCTGGCTATGCCTTGGCAAGAAACATTGAGAGAAGGGGAAGATTCAGCCAGGTGACTCGGTTTGACATAGAAGTTCGAACACCTACAGACAACGGATTGATCCTGCTGATGATTAACGGGGTGAGTAGCAAATCCTGCTGGTACCCTTTATCCATGACTATCACAAGTTCCCCAGTAATTACAATATCATGGAAAATCCAAAATGCTTATGTCCTTACGTTTAACTTCTGGAAAGAGGAAATACTTCGTGTTCGTCTGGTGCATGTACACGTTAGGAGAGATCTGGAATGTGTTCTGCAGAGGCCCCAGGAAGCAGAAGCCCTCTGGTCTCATCCAGGGACAGTCAGGACTTCAAAGTGGTCATACCCCTGTGAGGACACTTTGAGAGAGACTCCAGTTAAGCCCAGTAGTTGCACCTTTATTTACATGTGAATGCACAATTAAAGCAATAGGAAATTTCTGTGAAGTTAACTCCCATAAAGCAGCCATTTTGTGGTAGCTGCCACTTTATAACTGTGTCTGGGGGTGTACCAGAGTTAAATATTTATGTAAGTTACTGAAAACAGAACGTAGCCCAAATAAAAAGGCTTGATCCAAATACCACCAGCTTTTCAGAAGTTTGAGTGTGATACAAACTCTGTAAGGGTTTGAAGATAGTAGACTCCACAGGCAAATAGCTATGCCACCACTAACCTTTGCTTGTAGGAGGTTCTGGACTAAACAACTGTTGTTAAAAGTTTAACAGCCTCTGTTGTGGATCAGCCATGCTTCTTCCACGCAAAAGTGCCCAGAGGTTTGTCAGAGATGTAGGTACTTTGCATGTTAAGGTGGAAACGGCAATCAAGTTGGATGTTAGCTGTGGAAAACTATGCCTGCTGACAGGCACATTTAGAAAGACTGTGTAAGTCAGCCCGTTATTCAGTTCTGCAAAGGCAGCTCATAAATATTCTGAATGTAATCCCGGTTTCATTTTCAAATTTAAGCTGTTCAAGACAAACCCAAGCTGCAGTTTCATTTAAAAGTGCTAGATTAGAACCTACTTTCACTACTTTAAGTAATGACTTCTGAGGGTGGACTCATTTGTGTCAGAGACAACAGTTCTTGACCTGCAGTAGTTTTTTGGGAATTATTGTTCCCATGTTTCCATTAGGCAGGGGAACAACAGCATGAACACTAGGAAAGAAGATGAACATTAGCATTAAAAGCATTAACCCAGATGCACAGTTGCTGTAAACTGTCTTTTCTGCTTCTTTATATTCAGATTTGGAACAAGACTAATTCTATGGTACAGACCTTCATTTCAAGCACTCCCTAAAGATTTTCTAAAGTAGAGCTCCTGTTTATAAAGTTTGGACAGAAATAGTCAGGAAATCCAGAAATCAGATACACAGTAAATAACTCTACCTATTGCTCAGCCTTCAGCAAATACACCAGTGCTGATCAGGGCTGTGAAAAGATATAACCCCGAGCTATTACAGGCATCGTGACAGAAGCTGCTAATGCAGATACAGCCATTCTAGCACAACATTGCTTTTACCAGTATAACATCTTTCATTTGGGGGATGTGGTATTACTTCGACAGTAAATAGCTGTGTTTGCATTAGGAATACTTTGCTGGTAACGAATATTGACATTACTGTGCTACCAAATACTATTCCTACAGGGAAACAGTTCACCAAGTCTTCAAATAAGTGCTGTTTTTCGAACAATTATGTGTGCATGCATACATATACACATACATTGTATATATAAAAATAATCCAGAAACTGTTATAGTTTTGCAAATAAAAAGACCTTTTCCCAGCATGCTTTTCACAATGTCATTTACAACATTATTAATTTTTTTTAAATTGTTGCCACAATCATAGTGCTTTTCTGACCGCTGTTTTGTTTTACGCAGAGTATGTTCTTCAGTCTAGAGATGCACAATGGTTTCTTGTACCTTCGCTATGACTTTGGCTTCAGCACTGGCCCTGTACTGCTAGAGGACTCCATGAAGAAGGCTCAGATTAACGACGCTAAATTTCATGAGGTAGAGATGCGGTTACAATCACAGCCATTTGACCAACTATCCCAGCAATTCCAAAGCAGCACTAATTTGCTCCAATACTACTGAAAGGAGGAAAGGGATGAGGGGCCAAGCGGTGATGCAGCAGGGCAGGCAGAAGAGTTGAGCACATGCCTGCCTTGCATGTGAAAGAGCACATGTAAGTCCCACCACTACCGAGTGGTGGAAAGAAAGGCTCTCCCTGCCTCCTGCTAAATCAGTGCTTGTGGACAGATTCTGTGTATTACTAGCCAAGGCCGGGACAGTTCACATGGGATGAAAAGTGTTATTAATTCAAAATGAAACTGTACCCAGGACAACTATGTCCTTCAAATATACAACTCTCCTCAATTAAAAACACGTCATTATGTTAACTCGGCCATCTTAGTTGTTATGCATTATATTACAAGAAATACTGCATTTCCCATTTCATTTGAAGGGAGAATTAATTTGGTAGCAGTGTTTTATATATGCCTAGTATTTTAGGGACTTCGGCAGATCTAAAATATCTACCTCTATTTGGTTTAAGAGAATTTGCTTTAAGCCAGTGTAACTGTGACAGTGACAGTAGCAAATCCCCCTTAGTGGCTTGCTTCTCCTGCCATTTACTTAATGTAAATCCAAAGTCTGATTCCTGATCCCCAACTACAAGTGCAGTTCTGTTCAACCTGTTTAAGCAGAGCACAAATAAGCCTTTCATGCTTTGGCAATTAAATAAGTTTTTTAAGAAGTAACTTCTAACTTCTTGGATAAACCAATAAAGCACTCTGAAGTTAATGGAGCTTATTGGTTTGCTGCAGTGTAGACTTTGACATGGGGTACCTTCATGTGGATTTATTCATAAGTGAAATATCCTGGGGTTTCAGTCATCAGATAAATTGTGACATCAAAATGAGCTCCCTACTAGTAATTGTTGTCAGCCTCTCACGATTTACAAACAACTTTTTTGATAAATGGGAGGAACTTTTCAAGCAAAAAGATACAAAGATGCAATCAATTTTGCAAAATCACCATGGCAACTTACAAAATATGACATTTGGGACACTTTGAAGCATGTTTTTCTTTTCAGATTTCTATTATATATCACAATTCTAAGAAGATGATCTTGGTAGTAGACAGGCGACATATAAAAAGTGTGGACAATGAAAGAACAGCAATGCCATTCACAGACATCTACATTGGAGGAGCGCCTGCTGAGATCTTGCACTCCAGGTTGGTTTACAACTGGGATTCATTCATTATCTTCAAGTAATCACCATATTTAAGTTATGTTGTATGACCTGTGCTGAAGGGCTTACAATAAAACATTTTTCCCAGCCTGAACACATTCTGCAACACAACCCCTCAGGCACTCTTCTAAGTGTCTCTCAGAGCTCCGAAGTACCAAGGATTAGGCTTGATCCCACACAGGTAAACTCTGCTGAAACTGGTCTAGTTTTAGCAAGAGTAACAGAAACTGTTGTCTTCTTAAAACAAAAAGGCATTTTCAAAGAACACATGAATATATAGAATGGTTATTCCTCCTTGCTCTGCAAAAAGCGACTGTGTAAAATAGCAATGCAGTAGCTGAAGGATCAAAACCCTCTACCAACTGCATTTTCAATTCCAAAGATGATATTTTTCCTACTAGCCACTTGACTTCTGATCCATCTCAGTCTCTCTCCAGACCCAAGTCAGCTGGCTGGGTGTGGGCGTGGGAAGAAAAGAAAAAGTCTCATTTTCCCATCGTACCATTTGACAGAAGCCAAGTTTAATCTCAGTAGACTCTATAACTCTCTTTTCCTGCAGTGGGAATCTGCTGGACCAGGGTCACGCTCTGGGAGAGCAGACTGGCTGCTTGAAGAAGGATACGCTCTTCTGACAGGCAATATGCATTCCTGGGGTCAGACAGCAAAGCCAGCATTTTCAGAAGGGCTCTGGCTGCTATCAGAATTGCTAACAGAAATATCATCTCTCTTTAAAATACATTCTATGTAAAAAAATTAAAAGAGGGAAGATAGCAGATGTTGCACGACAGTTTCTAGGAATTAGTGGTAAATTTCCCGAAACCTTATTTTACTGTGAGGAGAGCCTGTTGAACTGATAAATAATGTCTGAGATATCAAACACTTACAGATTAAGCTTTTAAGATATGGACAAACTCCATGTAAAGGAAAATTATGCCTTTGGATCCCACGTAATTATTTGAATGTGCAAACAAAATGGTGGGCAAAGGAGAAACAGTATATAATTTATCTGGCCTTTCAAATAGTTCTTTACAAAGATCTGTCATAAGGAGCTACTAAGAAAACTAGTGGGGTGGAAGGGGGAAAGGCTGCAGTGGATTAGAAAGCAACTGGGAAAGAGAAAATAGGACATAGAGTAACTCTTCAGTTTTCACAGTATAAAAAGTCTACAGCACATGCCCAAAGGATCTCTCTTAGGGCTGGTATTAAATACATTAATGATCTAGAAACAAAGCACAAAAGGCTGGTGAAAATTACTTTGGTTAATCAAGCCTAGAGAACATTGAAAAAGCCCAGAATGACCTAGAAATCTAGGTAATTGAGCAACTCAATGGCAGATGAAACTTGTCACAAATGTAGGATACAAGACAAATGATATGAATTACGCCCGCAGTTTTCTGAGTGAATTGTGGTTATGCTGCAAAACAAAACACCTGGAAGGTAGTGTCAAAGCAGAAAAAACAGCACCTCAATGAACAAGTCAGATAAGAAAAAAATCCATAGGCATTGTAAAACTATATGTAACTATATATAACTAACAATTATAATACTGAAAAATACATATTGAAATTATTTAAGCAGAGCTACACCGTTGCCTTGGATGTTGTACGCAACTTTGGTTCTCATGACAGGATTAGGCAGCAAAAAGTACGGTCCAAATGTGGCAACATCTTCCCATTTTCATCAGGAGCATAAGTTGTTACTACCATTACAGCTGCTGATGATCTTCTACTATCCATCTACTACTACTACTATCTACTACTGATATTTACGGTCCTTTTTTCTAGGATGATTTACATTTGGCCGACACTGGGGGGCAGC
>VZTL01074632.1:0-28152 GCA_013400535.1 Scopus umbretta
CCCTTCCAATTCTTTCCCCGTCCTGCTGGGAGTAGTGAACAAGTAGCTGTGTGGTGCTCTGCTGCCTAGTGGGGTTAACCCACAACACTCCATGTAAAAAAAATCATGTATCTAACAGAGCAAGCCAGTAGAACAATAGTAAGGCAGAAGCATGTTGCCAACTGATGCTCTGTAAATGACAGAGATCATATACCCCCTTCCTCTCAAAACTTTTTGGTCCAAATAATGCATTTTCTGTCCTCAGAACCTCAAGTTCTTCCTATATTTCAATATTACCATGACATTAAAGGAGCAATTTTGAGTTTGCATATTGATTCTGCAGAGTCTAGGTAGCATGATAAATTTTATAATTTAGCACATTTTCAAAGAAATAAGACAGCCAAGCAATGCAGCTCTAGAAGAAAAACTTCTGAAAATGTGTTAATCTTTTTACATGTGCTTGACTTGATATGAGTCATTTATTTAAGAAGTTAAAGTGCCTGCCAGACTTAAATCCACCCAGCCTACAAACTCAGCTTACAGTAGGCAAAATAATGCCATTATCAAATGCACTCAAGAGTATTTTGACTACAGCCAAGATGCTGGACAGATGATAATAAAAGAAAATAAAAGTTTTTTAGACATTGGATATTAAACCTATTTCTCCTGCAGTCCATCTCTAATAAACAGATCTAAAAGTCTTGTGTTTTGAAACATGACAGAATAGCATAGAGTGTGTTTTGACTGCTGAGAGAGATAGGCAGCCAAACCATTGCCGTTTCAACAAAAGCACAGGAGGCAGACAAACAAAAAACTCAAACCAACCATTCTGCAGTTTATTTCAGAGTTCAGGATTTAATGCTCAATTTTATAAACCATTTAACTACTTGCAGAAGCATTAATATCTTTAAAAGTGTTGAGAATTTAGTTTACATGTACTAGGTATGCAATATAACTGCTTGGCCTTCATGTTTTCCACAAATCTGGTATTTTTTCTAAGATAACCCAGATGTCATTTATAATTAACAGCCTATCCAACGAAAATCCATGAAAAAACAAATCACCTCCTCTATAAGTATAATTAATTGAAAATGAAAAAGCAACAAAACCCCAGAACTTACCTGAAGTCTTCCATAAACTGGAAAATACATTCCCTTTGTATCCCACAAGGAAAATGGTAACTTCGTTTGCATTTGGGAGCTACACATCCAATCGAAGCACCCTTTTTCTTGCATATATTACATTTCTAGGAATGATTTGGTTTAGAAATAACAGAATATTAACATCTAAAGTCCAAGTAAAATTACAGGAATCAAATCAATAGAAAAATTATAAAGTGTGTAAGAAACAATAGTGGCCAATAGATTGTAACTGTGATGAGACTATTGTGCTTTAGTTCTATTTCAAAAAGTAAAGATATATAGTTATTTCAGACTTTGATTACATATAATTTTATATGCATGTTGACTTGTGACACAAGTCAAAATACAAGTTATTTTACCAGTACCTATAGTTTAGTTGCATCTATAAAATTATACAACATCAGCTTAAGGCTCAGCATAATGTCATGGGGTATTATGCATATGTAATTTGCTCTTATTCCTTTATCTGCAACATACCCAGGTGATAAAAATATTAGCAAACTTCTGCAGGTTTTATTGTCCCTTCCATGGATGGGAATGTCCCTGTCCATTGGTTCCGTGAACCCAATATACTTGTCACTTAAATGCAAAATTCAGATGCTTGAACGGGCTTAGCACACTACCCACTGGAGAAAGAAAACAAGACAAACCCCAGAGGCAATACTAAATGGACTTAAATGTTACTTTTTTTTTTTTCTCCTTGTAAATACCAAAGACTTCATTCTTACCAGTTTTGCAGCTCTATTTACTTCTTTTCTAATATCCATGATTAAGAATCCATCTACACCTTCATCTTCTTCCCCTCTCTGCCAAATGCCACTTGACATCAACTACGAAAAGAAATTAAATGTTTTAAAACATTCACCTACCTAAAGATTTAAAATTACCTACCCTGCATTTGTCAGGAGAGAAGTTTAGTCTAACAAAGCTTGTGTGCAAATATTTTAAAGATTAAAAAGCTGATCCAAAACACCTATGTATTTTTGACCGATATGACACAATAAGAAATAGTAACCAATAACATTAAAATAAATATTTTCTATCATTAAAGTCTTACATAATAACATAGAGGCCATGATGGTATATTCTGCCTTCCTTTTTGAATTGTATGGACTATTCAGATAATTGTCAAACAATTACTTTCAGCATATAAAAATTCAAGGAAGTAAAATTAGTTTAGTTAATGACAATTGTGCTGTGGAGATGACGAAGCACAGTAGGAAGTATCTGTACTGAAGTGCAACCTAAGAGGAAAAGTAATTCACTTTAGAGGAGAATTAAATAAAAACAGAATCAAGTAACTAGGCAAGCCAGAAGAGCCTGATGATAATTTAAAGTTACTTAATAAGGCAGTTACATCACAAACTTCAAATAACTAGTTTCACAACTTGATGCCTCCTATATTATTTATAATCTCATTTTATAGTTCTCATTTTATAATTTCAACACAGCGCTATTTTCTAACTACAGAGTTTTGTCAATATTTTAGTTGAATAAATGTAAAATTTTATACCAAAACCAGTTAAGAATATATTTGTTCCAAATGTGAGACACTGGCAAAGAAAAATGAAGTTGCACCGCTCTTTCTAGAACAATTCTTTTCTTATATAATATTCACTACATTTATGTAAAATCACAGGGGTTGGTTTGTTTGTTTTTAAAAAGAAGCAGCGCCCAAAATCTAAAAGATGACTGCAGGAAGCTCAACACAGTAAAATATCATATAAATCACAAGGCTCATTGTGGAAAGCATGCCCTTTCCTAGCTGTTCTGCTCCACCAGGAAAGGACTTTTTCCTATCATTTCATGTGGCCTTATGTATGAGACAAAATTATCGCAAACAGACATAAATTTCCTTCCAGATGCTTAAAATTTATTTAAGATAGATTTTTTTCTTTATATAACTTTAGAAAAACTCCACTCTGCCTAGTCTTCAAATGATTCAATATCCAACCTATTAAGTCATCTGCAATCAACACAGTCCTTAAAGAACTGGTTGAGAAAAAAAACCCAACCAAACAAAACCCCCAAATTGTTCCTGATATTCTTCAGACACGTTTTTTAAACTTGGCAAAAATCCCAAACTGTATGTATTAGCAAACAAAAGACACAATTTTTTTAAAGTAGTCATATTATTTTAAAGACCTGCAAAAATGTAGAGTTTGATAGGTAGTTTAAGTATACCTTTACGAATATGAAACTTGGAAAATGTTGTGTGATAACAGAAGATACTCAAACTGCAGTTTATATCCACAGCTTTGCTCAAATTATAAGCTTTTACTAAATAGTGATACTGTAGCTGTATATGATCAGCAGGGTACATATTACTAAACTGAAAAGTAGGACTATTTCTTAAGTGTTACAATATCCTATGTAACGTCAGAGAATAACTCACAGCCAAAAAAGAACAAAAAAAAGACAACTTTTCTCTAGTTTTTCCAGAAGGGGTGGAATATTCACATTCTAAATTTTGAAACTACGCTTCTCTTATAGAAGCAGATATCTAGGTCCAATCTCTTAACATGTACCTTCATTGCTGTGATATGTTGGAAGAATTAACAAAGTAATTCATTTAAATGGATCATGAACAGAACTTAGTTTTGAATAAAGGCTTGTTGGGATTTTTTTATTTCATCTGCTGCACCTGACAAGCACAAGCCTTCAAGGCTACAATTTAAAGCTGACAGTTCAAACTTTATAACACTGAAACTGTTACTGAACTGTTTGGACAGGTTATTACTATTTAATACATGTTGCATTTACTTTTTTTTTTTTTTCTTCCAGTTGAAACAGACACACTCCAAGATCAGTAATACATACTTACCAAACAGTAATAATGAACAGTGAGATTGTATTCCACGTAGGTCCTTTTTTCTCCATACTTTTCAGGGCAGTCATCTGTCCGTCCACAGAGAACACAGACTAAAATATAGAATTACGTTTAGAATTACAGTGAGTGTACTGGAATTACTATGGATCAGCTGTAGAGCAGTAACTTCCACCTCTTTTAATCACATACATTTTGAAACAGATTACTGAATAAAGGACCATAGATACCCCTTTCCTTAATGTTGAATTTCATGGTAAATACAGAAAAGGGTACTGTGTGTTCCTTCTCTAGTTCCTGAAAATACTTCACCAGTTCCACCTGCATGCTGATGCAGGAGGGCTATCACCCAAGCTAAATTCACAAGCCAAGAGTGCTCCCAACTGCAACGTTCTTCCCAAAACACCCAAAGATAATTATCAAATGGCCAGCTATGTCCAGATGCACGTGAAACATGTCATCTAATTGTTTTGAGTATCGTAGATAAAGACATCACTATACTAGAATTCATGAAGCAACTTAACTGCTTCTTAGTATACCTATGTGATAACCTTTGGGAAAAGCATATGAATGGTATCCTGACTGTATCAAGTCATATGCTACCAGTGCTTTTAAAACGTACACTAGTTTCAAAACGTTCAAGGATTTGAGACAACACTGGAGTCAACTGAAACCTTGAGGATTTCCCCATTTCTGCAATTCCTAGCCCACTAACAGACTTCCACAGACATTTAGTATCTTCCTTTCAATTCTCAATAGACACATAAGATTCATTTTCAATATTCTAGCATCAAGTCATAGTAGTGACAAGAGTAGAGGTATTGCTTCAGCCTAAGAAAGTCTGAAATTATACATCTCAAACACAGCTGTGTGTGATTTGGCAGCTGAATTCCCAAGGTTACTTTCTTAAAACATCTCCAGAAAAGACTATTTTCAAATATTCCTATTACAGCAAACATCCAAGGAACTTTACAAGCTATTTCTTTTTCATTCCCCGAGATAAGTTGTTCCAACACAATTTGATTCCTGAAAATCCACCTGCTCTTTGTGCCCAAATAAAGCAAGTTTTAATTGGTATTATATATGCAGATTAAAGATTTCTATAACTATTTAATAAAAGCCTTACTTACATGGACTTTGAATGTCAAAATTATTGGTTTTACTCATCCTAAGTTCTTCTGGCTGGCTGTCATGAAAAAGAAATGAGGTGTTAAATACATCTAGTGCATTAAGAATGACCACTACACCACTTTTACATTTTATTTTATAATGAAAAAAACCGCCAAACTCAGTAAAATAAAATGGGATCAAGAACAAAAGAATATTATACTTGAACTGTTATTGTGAGAGAGAGGTGTTCAGAAAGCAGGATGCAAATGTTCAGGAAAAAATATTCCCAGACCAATGAAACATATAGCAACTTTTAACTATTTCCCCAAACTATCAAACAAGATATTTTATTTTCAAGATAAAATAAAAAAGTTCAATGCAACAGCTAGTTATGTATAGACTTAATTGTACAGAAGAGTTTGCAGTTACTTTAAACATCAAAAATAATGACCCAAGGACAACCAAGGAAGTGGCAGTGACTCCTGCTCAAATAAAGATTGTATTAACATAAGGATCTGGGAAGAAGAAATTAACTGGGTAGGATAATGACTATGAAGACAGTCTCCATTGTTTGGAGAAAATGCAGGATCCTGGCCTAGTCAAAGAAATCCTGATCTAAGACAAAACAAAAAATTAGTGAGGAATCCAAAACAGGGACATGCATACAGGGGAATTTATACCACTTAGAACTAGGTATTTTACATTCTGAAGGGGAGAGTAATTTATTTAGAACATTGACCTAGCCCGCATTTCTTTCAACCATCCCACGCCCCTAAAAATTAGGTCCCTAAGTTACATTAACATGGATATACAGGGAGCTGGCCTTTACTGTGTGCCACACCATGCATCCTAGCCCACCTTGGAAAAAAATAATAATAAAAAAAACAAAAAACAAAAACATACTAGCAGCACTAAGATGATTATTCTTTCTCTAGTGCAAAGTAGAACCCTTTTAGGAACATATCTGTAGATCTTTGACTTGCCTTCTCTTAGGAAGCTGAAGGAGGGATTACATAAGCTTTGCAAGACAAGACTCACAGGTAGTTGCCTGCAGATCCATACTTGACCTCACAGGTAGGTGGACAACTTCCTTACGCTGAAGTGAGCAGGGAGGCACCCAGTAACAAATCCAACGTCCAAACCAGAAGCCTGACAGACTCTGAGCTATTGGAGTTTTGGTATTTACAGTTTAGATGACTGCCAGGTACAGGCTTCAAGAAGAAACCTCAGGGTAATCCAAACTATTGCAAATAAAGTACTGCAGCCATTTTACTGGAGTTTTAGGAAAAGAGTTGTATTGAGAAAGAAAAAAAAAAAAAAAAGGGAGGCAGTAGTCTCAGGCATAAGGCAACTGCTCTATGCCATGCACTTTGTTAGAGTACTGGAGTAGTTGTACACAAAAGACCTTTGCCAGAAAATGGTCTAAAAGGAAATCAAACAAAAAATTAACAATGTCGCAACCGAATACACACTGCACCCACAGTCAGATGAAATAATTGTTTTCAGGTTCCAGTTTTCACAGAAACACGCTTCCCTCTTTCTAAATTACAAAAAATAAATATACTTAATCAGGTACAGGGGGAGCAAAAGACAAGCACACAGCTCGCACACATTCCCTTCTCTTTGAGATTTCCCAAGAACGGTCACTGTCCATTTCACAGTCCTGAACCTACCCGGGTAAAACAGCAAAGGAACAATCTATATATAACGACACAAGACCAGATTTTCACCTCAGTGTCCTGTAAAAAGCCCTACCAGGTGGGGAAAGTATGTATGTGGCTGGAAACAAGAAAAGCACCTTCCTTCCTACCTTTCCCTGGCTCCAGCAAAACAGAAAAAAAAAATCGCTACCCTCCCCCCCCCACTTCCTTCTACTTTTCTCAAACTCCTTCAGGGAAATGAACCCGGAGCTCAAATTTGCAAGTTAAACGATATACGTGAATAACCATTAAGGCTCCATGCATAAGTCCCGCAGGGCTTTCTACAGGAACAAAGCAATTCCGTATCAGTCTATTTGCAAGACAGGAACGCATTATCATCGCCCAGCGTTTATAAAAACCGAAGTGTAAATAAAATGCATGTACTTTGCCTCGATAGGCTAAAAAAAAAACCCCAAACTCGGAAGGAATATTTAGGTTTTGCCAAGTTCTGTAACTTTTTACTGCTCCAGAACATAAGGTGTTTTAAAAAGCTTTGTAACTAGAGGATGGGAAAAGAAAAAAAAACAAAAAACCAACCCCAAGAGGCAAGGTTTCAGGCCCACGTTTTCTCTAGCATGCGAAGAAAGGAACCGTCCCAGATCCCAGCCCTTCATGCCGTGTGTCCCGAATTTCCACACGGCACAGCCTCCAGGCTGCTTATAACGCGACGCCGTGTCCTGAAAGAAACCCGGCCCTCAGCGACCGCCACCCGGGCGGGAGCGGGGGAGCCGCCGCCGCGCTTGGAGGAGCCCCCAGCCGGGGAAGATTCAGGCGGCCCCTTCCCGTCCCGGGTCTCACACGGGCTCAACCACGAAACCTGACCGGCGGCTCTTCCACAGGCACAGCGGCCACGGCAGTTTTTGTGGAAAGAGCCACGCAGCGAGCCCCCGTCCCGCCTCCCTCCCGCGGCCGCACCGGGCGAGTCTCCCTGGGAGGCTGCTCGCCTCCCGCTAGTCTTCCTCCCAGAAGCGTGATAGGAAAGAGAGGGAAGATTTCCTCTTAGATTAGTTATTCCGCCATCCCCTGACAGGCGGCGGGAGCCGGGCGCACCGCTGGCTCCCCAAAGCACGGGCTGGGGAGCTGTCGCACGGCGCTCCCCTCACGGAGAAGCAGGGGGCANGGGGCCCGCGGCCTTCTCCCGCCTCCCCCCTGCTGGCGGGCAGCGCTCTCGGGGTTGCCGTTTCCACGCGCCGCTTGTCTTCTGGGGACGCCGGGGAGGGGGGCGCCGCCGCGCAGAGGCAAAAGGCGACCAAGGGCTGTGGGCGGGGGGCGCGGGGAGAGGCAACACCGTGTCGGCAAGCTGGCCCGCCTCCCTCGGTAGCCTCAGTCCTGATAAGGTGTCCACAAACTGTTTGCCCTCGGCCCTTGCAAACTCCGTAACACCAGGCAGCCTCTTCCAGAAAGCCTGTTTTGGAGTACTTGCCTGAGAAAGCAAGAAGTTTTTTTTCGGAGAAATCCACTTGTTTTGTTTGTTTATGTTTAAATTACTACCTTTTGCAGCTTGTTCTCGGGGGCCTAAGCTATCCCACTGCAAGGCTGCGGTGCTGACCTCTTTTTCCTGTAGCTGTTGGGAAGCCTACTTGGACACAACAGCATTTGCTACAGTAGAATGCAGTTTCTCAATTAAAGCTCCGTACTTTATGCTGATGCTGACATTTCTCCATCTGAACGTCACTGTGCACTGCGTCAAAAGGAAGCTGAGTCCCGCGGGCTTCGGGACATAGGCGAGCTCTCCTTCCCTGTTCACCGCAGCCAGGCTGCTGCAGTCCCTTGGCCCGAGGTCCAGCCAGTGGGAATGCTGCGCAGGTGTCTCCAGTACAACACCCACCCAGCCACCAGACACTGTCGGCAGCAGATCTCTCACCTCATTCCCCTGCTGCCCAGGTGGGTCTCTCCAATGCCTGGTCCAGGCCTATATTCCCTGTGGTAACTTGGTTGTCAAACCCGGAGTCTCTGCAGTACCTGACACCCAGACCCAAGCTCTCTCCAGTAGCTAGATCCTGGACCTCTTACCTTTTTGCTAGCTATCCTGAGCTGAAGTTCACTAGCAGCACGCACAGACAGAACCAAGAGTTTACCCAGGAATGTGGTTAGGACTTGGCTAGGCAAGTGTGCTGGCCAGCAGCTTGTTTTCACAAAAATGGCTCCTGTTGTCCCACCTCTGTTTTTCCGTGCTTGTTCGTCCTCAATGTACCTTCATCCCACTTTGGCCTTTCCCCTAAAAATCGCATAATGCATTTTGCACAATCGTACAAATGCCCTAACATATCCTGTGATGAGTTTGTTCTTTCCTGCGAGACTTGTAATAATCTTCCTTCCCCCTCATCAGTCGGAAAATTTCCATTGAATCTCCTCAAGACTTGAGTGGTTCCTTCAACGGCCCATCAGTGGCCCGAGATTTCTCGTCTTTGGTATTGTCTCTTGTTATCTCCTGGGTGTGTGTATCTGGGGCTTAATTACTTGTCTTGTCTGTTGTCCAAGTCTTATATGTTAAACAGCTCTTAATCACATATCCTCAGAAAAAAATTATTATTCTACATATCCTTACACTGTGTGCATCTGAAAAAGAAGGACGTCTCTGGATGTGAAACAGGGCGAAAGGTAGAGACAGACAATTACGGGTGATTATTTGTTTGCTAAAAAAAGGGAAAAAAGTGATTTTTAACAATTACATTGGTTTTCCTAAATGTGCTTCAGTATGGTGGATGTACTGTTTTATCCAATAACTGAGCACCTACCTGCTATATGAAAAATCCAGAATAGATTCCATCTTCCTACATGCATTTGAATCTACATTTTCAAGAAGTGCAGTGTATTGTTCTTGTCCGTAGGCTCTCTAGCTTGCTGACTATTCTAATATATAAAAGGAAGTGTCACACTGCCAATGGGAATCATGAGCTTTAATGCTGTCTTTTGAGAGTCAGGGGTTAAACCCCTGTCTGCTGCATTCTGGATAAATGCCCCAAGTAATGGTCTACTGAATAAAGAAAGGATGTTGTTATTATTATCCTACCTCCATCTTTTGTAATATGTACCATTATTTCCTTTGCTGTATGCTGATAATTTCCAAATACAGATTATTCTATTTTGCGTCACCTGATATGTTCTGGGTTGTTTATTATTATTATTATTNGAGGCAAGGTTTCAGGCCCACGTTTTCTCTAGCATGCGAAGAAAGGAACCGTCCCAGATCCCAGCCCTTCATGCCGTGTGTCCCGAATTTCCACACGGCACGGCCTCCAGGCTGCTTATAACGCGACGCCGTGTCCTGAAAGAAACCCGGCCCTCAGCGACCGCCACCCGGGCGGGAGCGGGGGAGCCGCCGCCGCGCTTGGAGGAGCCCCCAGCCGGGGAAGATTCAGGCGGCCCCTTCCCGTCCCGGGTCTCACACGGGCTCAACCACGAAACCTGACCGGCGGCTCTTCCACAGGCACAGCGGCCACGGCAGTTTTTGTGGAAAGAGCCACGCAGCGAGCCCCCGTCCCGCCTCCCTCCCGCGGCCGCACCGGGCGAGTCTCCCTGGGAGGCTGCTCGCCTCCCGCTAGTCTTCCTCCCAGAAGCGTGATAGGAAAGAGAGGGAAGATTTCCTCTTAGATTAGTTATTCCGCCATCCCCTGACAGGCGGCGGGAGCCGGGCGCACCGCTGGCTCCCCAAAGCACGGGCTGGGGAGCTGTCGCACGGCGCTCCCCTCACGGAGAAGCAGGGGGCAGTCCCAACTGCCCCTGCAGCGCCTCAGCCGCCTCCCCTCGCCCTCCCGTAAGGCGGCACTCGCCTCCTGACCCCCCGGCTCAGCCAGCCCCGAGGCTGGGGGCAGCAGGGCAAAGCCTCGGCCCACTGAAGGCGGTACTCACCCCGAAGGCAGCCACGCCACGCCACGCCACGCNTGCAGCTTGTTCTCGGGGGCCTAAGCTATCCCACTGCAAGGCTGCGGTGCTGACCTCTTTTTCCTGTAGCTGTTGGGAAGCCTACTTGGACACAACAGCATTTGCTACAGTAGAATGCAGTTTCTCAATTAAAGCTCCGTACTTTATGCTGATGCTGACATTTCTCCATCTGAACGTCACTGTGCACTGCGTCAAAAGGAAGCTGAGTCCCGCGGGCTTCGGGACATAGGCGAGCTCTCCTTCCCTGTTCACCGCAGCCAGGCTGCTGCAGTCCCTTGGCCCGAGGTCCAGCCAGTGGGAATGCTGCGCAGGTGTCTCCAGTACAACACCCACCCAGCCACCAGACACTGTCGGCAGCAGATCTCTCACCTCATTCCCCTGCTGCCCAGGTGGGTCTCTCCAATGCCTGGTCCAGGCCTATATTCCCTGTGGTAACTTGGTTGTCAAACCCGGAGTCTCTGCAGTACCTGACACCCAGACCCAAGCTCTCTCCAGTAGCTAGATCCTGGACCTCTTACCTTTTTGCTAGCTATCCTGAGCTGAAGTTCACTAGCAGCACGCACAGACAGAACCAAGAGTTTACCCAGGAATGTGGTTAGGACTTGGCTAGGCAAGTGTGCTGGCCAGCAGCTTGTTTTCACAAAAATGGCTCCTGTTGTCCCACCTCTGTTTTTCCGTGCTTGTTCGTCCTCAATGTACCTTCATCCCACTTTGGCCTTTCCCCTAAAAATCGCATAATGCATTTTGCACAATCGTACAAATGCCCTAACATATCCTGTGATGAGTTTGTTCTTTCCTGCGAGACTTGTAATAATCTTCCTTCCCCCTCATCAGTCGGAAAATTTCCGTTGAATCTCCTCAAACTTGAGTGGTTCCTTCAACGGCCCATCAGTGGCCCGAGATTTCTCGTCTTTGGTATTGTCTCTTGTTATCTCCTGGGTGTGTGTATCTGGGGCTTAATTACTTGTCTTGTCTGTTGTCCAAGTCTTATATGTTAAACAGCTCTTAATCACATATCCTCAGAAAAAAATTATTATTCTACATATCCTTACACTGTGTGCATCTGAAAAAGAAGGACGTCTCTGGATGTGAAACAGGGCGAAAGGTAGAGACAGACAATTACGGGTGATTATTTGTTTGCTAAAAAAAGGGAAAAAAGTGATTTTTAACAATTACATTGGTTTTCCTAAATGTGCTTCAGTATGGTGGATGTACTGTTTTATCCAATAACTGAGCACCTACCTGCTATATGAAAAATCCAGAATAGATTCCATCTTCCTACATGCATTTGAATCTACATTTTCAAGAAGTGCAGTGTATTGTTCTTGTCCGTAGGCTCTCTAGCTTGCTGACTATTCTAATATATAAAAGGAAGTGTCACACTGCCAATGGGAATCATGAGCTTTAATGCTGTCTTTTGAGAGTCAGGGGTTAAACCCCTGTCTGCTGCATTCTGGATAAATGCCCCAAGTAATGGTCTACTGAATAAAGAAAGGATGTTGTTATTATTATCCTACCTCCATCTTTTGTAATATGTACCATTATTTCCTTTGCTGTATGCTGATAATTTCCAAATACAGATTATTCTATTTTGCGTCACCTGATATGTTCTGGGTTGTTTATTATTATTATTATTCAGAAAAAGACTGAACATTTTTTGTTTTCTTTCAATCTTTATTGGTCATTCAGGTAGCCCTACCCAGAGGGGAGAAAAAACTCTAAAGGAAAAATTAACATTTGAATGCATCTGTGTGTTCTGCCGGGTTTTATGGATTTTTATTTTTGAATGAGATAGCCTCAAACATTTTTCTATACGTAAAACTCTGACAAGCAATAGCGTCCTTCTCTAAACATCTGGAGTATGGTAGGCTGTTTAGGACTCCAAATCACATATGGAGATTCTCAGTCATGGCATAGCGTGTTAAGTTTTTTAGGACCTAACCATGATGGCAACATTTTGTACTCAATTTACATGTTATATATTAATAAAATTAAAAGAAAAGTAATCAAGTCCTTATTCTTTAATTATTTTGTAGGAGAAAGGTGGCCAGCTTACCTTAATTTTATTTTTTTTTAAATCATGGGCTCTCTTGGTTCCTTTGTTTTCACATAACCCTTTGAAAAGTAGCAGCTTACTATTTACCACAAAACACAAGTGTTTTTTTTTCCCGGTTCTTCTCTAGTATATTTTCTGGTCCTTGTTTGAATGTTTTGATCTGAAGCCACTTCTGACTGTTCTCAGTGTCTTTCGAACTCAAACATACCACCGCTTGACAGCAGGAGTTTCCTCACAAGACAGCAATTTCAGGTCTCCTGGTACCGGGTTGCTCAGATAATAAGCAGGTATGTGAGCAGCGGTGGTTAGGGGTGATATTTCTCCTGCTGTGAGATGGTGTGGCTTCACCCCGCAGAGCTCATCTGCTGCCTGCATTGCTGTGTTCATTCTGGGTCAGGAGCTTAATGTGTCTGTATAAATGCAATACCACTCTGTTCCACTCCTTGGCCTTTCAGACAGGACATAAGGTAAATTGCTTCTAATTTTTCCTTCCTGAGCTAAAAGTTTCAATGGTGCTTCTCTTCTGAAGTATCTGAGCACTGTGATCCGCGATCGGCACTCTGCCGAGGGCGAGGCAATTGCGTTGGGTAGGTGAACCCAGGGGGAACACCCATGATATTGAGGTGAAAGTGACTGTGCGCATTGTATCTGTTACCTGAAGTTGAGAAGGCACTTAAAATTACCTTTCTACATGTGATGACCAGTTGTAGTTTATGTATGTATGGGTTTTTTTACTTGCTTGTTCATTGAGATTTTAAGTTCATTAAAAAACGTAAAAAGTTTTTCCTTTTTCACCCTGTAAATAAGAAGCAGGAAAACTTCCACTTATCATCTCCCAGTCCAAATGAACAAACTCTAGCCTGAAGGTGTAAATGTGCTGTTTTGCTTGAATAGTTTATGTTTTGTTTTATGTTTGAAAGTTATATTTAAATGTCAGTTAATACTTGCCTTGCAGAAAGCATTTTGTAGAGTCATTAATTGCAAATTGTGGGTGATGCTGATGACACTTCGTGAAGTATTTGATTAAGATACAAACAACCAGCCACAGTATCTTCAAAGGGTAAGATACATCCTGTTTTCTAAAGGACAGCAGAATACCGCCGGGTCTTACCTGGCTTCTTCCACACTCCGAGTTCATTTTTGTAAAGAAAAATACTTTTGTTTTAGAGACTTCCAAAAATTCCAAAAGAAAATTGTATCATTGTTGTACAGTAGGTAGCTTTAAGGACAGTGGGTAGCTGGGAAAATATTTTGGTATTCTACTGCCACTTAGTTCTTTGAAGGTCAAAGTCTTTCTGTATTTCCTATATCTTTAAAACAGTTGAAGGTTTCTTGAGATGTTCATTTGAGCATTCAAATATTTTACATAAAGTGGGAAATAGGTAGCCTTGCTTATGGAATTCCTAACCTACCTCAGGCAAGCATCTTGTCTAGAAAGGTTAAGTAGAATATAGAACATTTTCTTTCAGCATTTAAATAAAATACTTATTTTAAAGGTGAGCAGGCGTTGTTCCTTTAAGGGCTGGTATCTCCTGTTTAGTTTACTGTGGAAATCTTAATGTTGTTATAAGTAAGCAGAAGTAAGCAAACTGAACCGAAATCTGTTGAACCCAAGTACGTCACTCAGATAGACTGTAGTCAGCTTGCTTACCCAGTAGTAACTAAACAAGCCCATGTCAGTGCAGAGTGAAACAGGTTACCAAGAAGCCTCAGATGAGGGAGCAGTCAGCGGATGCAGAAACAGAAATTTCTCAAGAATCTCAAAATCAACCAAAAATGTACATCAGCTGATGACTTTTTTATTTGAAGATGGCTTCTGTCTGCTCCCTCCTTAGCATGTTACTTCTGCTAAAAGCTCGTGGCGAACCCCGCTGGAGAGGTGACGAGTACTAGTCTTTCTTAATAAAATAGGACTTGTTATTGTTTTGCTGATCTTTGAGGAGGATGTCAGAAAGAGCCTCAGATTTTGGCAACAATGGGAACACAACCCTGAACTGTCATTGAGGGTTGACCATCGTTTAGAATTGACTTTAAATTCCTTTCACCTAATATCCAGTCAATCATACTTTCTTTTCCTTCGATACCAATGCTCTGAACATCAGTCACAGCTCAGATGGATAACGGATAAGACCCTCATAATTTTTGCAGGTACAGGGACAAAGCACCACATACCAAAAAGGAAGCTGCCCTGACAAAAGTAAAAAAATTTTTTTTTAATACATGTTTTTTAAAGGCCTTTGGGTTTAACTGTGACAGTTGAGGTGCTAATTTTGGCTTCTCAGACAATGGTAGATCGTCCTTCAGTGCACCCTGCAAACTCTTTGTTTTCCTCAGACCCAGACAGGACAGAAAAACAGCTCCATTCCCATGTGAGACCGGTGGTGTGCCCTGAGGGAGTACGTAATTGTCCTGTGCTGCACAAATGCCTTTGATTTACATATGAATGAAGGTCCCAGCTCGAAGATCCAGAACGCCTGTTGAAATTTTGTTGGTTCGTAACACTAAATCTCTTTTCAAAAGATTTAGATGCTAATATGGGAATCTCACCATGGAAGATTAGTTCCGGAGTCTGACAAAAGCAGAAGAAAAATGGTGATGGCCTTAGTGAACTCTCTGCTGACTGTACTTCACTTAGGTAAAAAGCAGAAGGTATCGGGGGTTACAATAGCTGCATTTTGTTTGCCTCAATACCGAGTCTGGGAGGGAAGGGCCTATGCAGTGCTCTCATGAAGTTCGTGTGTAGACGTAAGGAAAATACCAGATGAGCTAACACCAGCCAAGGAAGCATTATTCACTGGTGACAAATGAGTATGAGTCTTGATTTTTTGTAGTTGTTACTGATGATTTCTTTTGTATTTACTGAAAAAGGAAATTTGATCTTAAACTTAACTCTATTATTTCTTCTCGAGCACTGAGATGAGGTTAAATTCTCAGCTCTGAAATGGCTAGGCAACCTGAATTCTTGATTGTTTTAATGTTATGATATGCTCTGCACCTGAATTCAGCTGTGCTACCCTTGTGTAGGCATTCTGTGTTTAATTTACTACCTTCCCGTTCTACCGAGGAAGACCTTCTTTGGAAAACACAAATAAGTGTGGTTGAGATGTTGTCTCGCGTTATCTCATTGCAGAAATTTAGAGCCGAAACTCACTACCACAATGCATGATTAGCTAGACTTCTCACATTCTGCAAATTGCCCAAGATCTGAAAATTGGCTAGACAAAAGATTAAAAATAGCAGGAGATTTTTTAGTTCCTTGAATACATTCTTTTATTGGATCACTATCAAGGGAGTACAGCCTTTATTCTTTTCAAATATGCAAATAGTTACAAATAAAGAATTTTATTATAAAATTGATAGTTTTTAAACTAGAAGCAGGGAAAATTGTTCCTATTTAAAAGTCTGTTCTTCTGTTAGGAATTTTTCCTTTCTCTAAGGTATAAGTGTAATAGGAGAAGAAGGTTCTAGTATACGGCTGTAAGGCCACAGTATTAGAACTGTGCACTGGGGGCCAGTTCTGGGATATAATTTAAAAGGCAGATAGAAAAGTGGCAGTACCTGACATTGGTCTTTTTAATACATTAATAAAGCTGTGTTTCTTACAACTGTTTGCTGCATCACTTACCATGAAAAATATAGTACTGTATTTGTTTCAAGTCCTGCATTTATTGTATTGATCTACGTCTTATTTATGAACAGTCAGGAGAGAAGTGAACTCTTACTCAAACTGCTCATACCAAATTATTAGTTAGATGGTGTAGAGGATGTAATATATCCTAAATGACCGATCTCTTGCTAGGCTGCAGTTGGCTCATATATGAAGACCTGAAGTCATCCTGTATCACCACCACTTGAAAATTGGAAAAGAACTTTTCCTCTATTTTTATTTTGGTAATCATGTCTGAGAGATAAGTATCCTATGAAACTCCAGCATTTTTTAACTGTTTAGATACTGAGTCACTCTCAGTTGTCTGGGCGGTTATTTAAAGATGCTCTATTCATCCACAGGTGTTGACAAGGACACCACGCAGAGTACTACTTTGTCCTGGAAACAGTGCACTGAACACATGTAATGTCTTGGGACAATGAGTGCTAGTAGCTAAGAATTCCTTCAATCCAGTGAATTTTCATTAGTGCTACTGTCAAAGTAAGATAGGTTTGAGTGGGAGAGGGCTTGGCTGTACAAATTCTGTGAATCAACTGTGGTTGATTAAAACCAGCAGAGGGTAAGTGAGCTTCTTTATTGACATGTACTATTTATACTGCTTTTGGAAGAGCACTCCATTCACCAAGTTTACTCACTCAAAATAATCTCTGGATAATTTTATCAGTGAATGCTTTCAACAATCAAATTTTAGCTCTGAAAGCACAGTTCACTATAGTGTTAGTCCTTCACTCAGTGTCCTAGGCATTATGGCAGGCTATGACTGACGAGGTAGTGATAGTCAGATCAAGCTAGAGTTGAACCCCAATGATCCTGCTTATGGAATGATGTTCATTTTTATCAGTAACTGATATTTTTCTCTTAACTGTGGACCAGTTCACAATTTATTGATAACTTTCCAAATTATTATTTGGGAAGCGTTAGGTATTTGACTTTACATAGAATAGGGCAGTATTTGGGACATTTTTGTTGCCCTGTGATTGCAACTCTAGAGATGACTACTGGGCCTCATTCTGCCATATTGCTTGAACAGTATTGTTGTAAAAATAGAAATAAAAATTAACCTTGTTTGATGTCCACACTCCCCCAAAGCCCCAAACCTTCACAATGTTAAAATCACTTTTGTCTCTAGTTCCCTTGGTTCTTATCACTATGGGGACTTCTTTTTCCCTTCATTGGCCCTGAATAAACATGTGGCAGCCTGCATACTGCTTTCCAAGCCTCTCGAACTTTGCAAGCAGACTTACATTAATAGTAGTTATATAAACAAGAATATCCAAAATTACTTCATCTGGATTAAATGCTTTTGAAAAAAGACAGTTGTTGCCCTGGGGACTTGACATTGCTTTTTTTTCTGTAGACTAAGGTAGATCATTGGGGAGTGGCAGTGTAAATTTCTTCATGCCATGCTGCCACTTTGATTCAGTTGTACACTAGTGGGAACTGCATAAGCAGGCCAGCTTCTGAAGTCTAACGAGACTTACATCGTTTCAGCAGGCTACAAACGTGCTTACTTGTAATGACTAAGGTGGTGGCTGCAGTGATACGGCTCCCTCCTCCAAGTCACAAAATGAAAAAAATACCATTTAATTTAATTTAATTTCATTTCATTTCATTTCATTTCATTTCATTTCATTTCATATGGCATCATGGAGTGCCAGTCACCACCAGTTTGTCGTTGAGCTAAGCCAAAAACATCCAAGGAGAAAGACTCTGCCTCCCTTGTCCTGGTTCTCTGTGGGGGAATGTTGAGCCGAGCGGCTGGGGAGGCTCAGGTTCTGGCACTGGCCTAAATTGTCTCATTTCCCCCTGTCTCAGCTTTCCAAGCTGAGATTTCATACACTTTCCCAAGTGTATCAAAAATGAGGTGGACTTTCTTTGCAGACGTTTTGAGTACCATTCTTGGAAGAGACATGGGCATTACTACCAATTGCTTTTCCTAAGATTAAAATTTAAACGCTTAAGCATAGGTTCTGAAAGTGATTTACTTCAATACTATGAAAAGTCTAAAAGCATTTCATATATCAGTCAAGTGGGTTGCTGTTGTCATCTGTTGTTTCTGGAACTGTGACCAATTAGAATCAAAGCTTAGGCTACCATTCCCTATTGAAGCAGAGTTGCAAGTGAAAATGACAGAAAATCACCACTAGATGGAGTCAGTGATTTTCTAAATTATTCTTCATCGCTTTGGATATAATAGAGTTGCAAAATTATTATGATCACTGAATTGTTAATTTGAATATGATAATTTAAGTAGCTCACCTGTATCTTGTTATAATTACATTATCTGTTCTTTACGCTTTAGAATTCTATGATTTTTCAGCTAATCTAAAAATAATTTTTACAATTTGATGCTGAATAACAATATTTTAATAGAATTCTTTATCAGACTTACAACATCCTGTATCAATGCTCACATTCCCTATTCAGGTCTTTATTTTGTTCTTCTGATTCTCTTCAGTCCTGTCACTTCAAAGGGTAAATTCAATCCTAGTAGTGTCATCCTTTTTCTTAATTATAAATTGATAAATAGGGTGAATTGCCATACTTACACTTTTTAGTTCATGTTTAAATAAAAATACTGTTATGCACTGTTCTGAAAAGCAACTTGGAAATCATCAACAATCATGAAATCCCCGTTGTTAGACGTAAGCTGTGCTAAATCTACCAGCACAAAGATTCTTCTGTCAGGATCTGCAGACTTCACCTTAGACCAGGATTATTTTTGTTTCAAGAGTCATCCAAGTGAAAATGTAATAATTTTTTTCATGATGCATTACTTGGAATAGTCTAGCTTCCTTACCTGAAGATAGCTAGCCAGCCAAAAATGTAGTTAATTTTTATTCCATAAAATATAACTTGTTTTCACCAAAGAGTAGTCCATATGCGCCAGCTTTCTTCCCATGGGCCATTACTAACATGTCACTTGCGAAGTTGTGCAGAATATACAGCCGTTCTTAACTTCTTCCTTTTCTGAGATTTTTGCCCTGCAGGCAGACCCATTGTAGTTGTCTTTTGTACAAAACAAAAAAGGGAGGAAAGATTTCCCTTCAACAACATTGCTCTTCTTGGACTGCAAGTATCAGGCAGATTTTTAGTAATTTGTTGAAGAAAACCACTTCATTTCTGGCAAAACAAGCACGTGGCAGTACTTAGAAGGAACTCTTTCACTGTTTAGTGAATATAATCACTAGTTCAGAACTATTTACTAGCACTGGATCTCTTCTACCAAAGGTCTTACCTTATTTTGTTTCTTCTGTTAATAACAAGGAAAAAAAGTAATAAAAATAAAAATTTCATCTTACACGTAATGTTTCTGTTACTAGGCAAATTAGTTAATGCTTTCAGGAGACTACTTTTACCCAGCTTCTTAGAGTATTCCTTTGTACTAATAAAGGAATTATTAATGATAGTGAACATAGAAGATAACAATTTTGGACACGCATGCTACATAGTGAAAAACCACACAAACAGAAAGATATATATTATTTAAATACTATAGGAAAAACAATGAGAAAAGTATAACTTTAAAATCTATTGTTGGCTCTAACTATACAAAATTGTAACTATTTAAAGGAAGCAGATGGCTTGCATCTTATTTTTAATTATCCTTATCAAAAAGTGATACTGAATAGAAATGAAGAGATTTATGTGAATCCCTTACTTGCTTTTCGTCATCTTGTGTTTGGTGAAAAACATAAACAAAACTGATGAGGAAGAAAAGAAAAACAGACTTTTTTTTAGCCAAAAGCCTGTGCTTTGTTGTATGTCTAAAATCTGAGCCCTATTATTCCTGTATAATATTACTCTAGAACTCAGTCATATTCAAGCCTATCTGTAGGAAGCTTTTTCTATTCAGGTTGCTGAAAGCCAGACTGAGAATTTATCTAAATTCTGCTAATTATTTTTGGTCAAGTATTGTCCAAAGCACAATTATTTTGCAGGGTAAATTCATGTTCTTTTAATCAACTACTGCTTCAGGGCCATAGGTTTAAAAATACACAGCACAATTGCTTTCATACATAATGATGTAGCTAAGACTTTAATAGTTTGTGGTGTCTTTTCACATCTAAATAAGCAAATGGGTTTATGCAACAATTGTGTTGAATAAAGGTCACACACTAACAAATGAAATGGAACACATTAGAATAAGCAATTTATGTATAAGCTTAATTTTGTAAAGTTTACTAAGATTATTTTTAAATCATATGTAGGCTCAGTCAGCTATATTGTGTATCTGATGATATAGTCATCTCTTGCAATAGTTTGTTTCACTATCCAATTAATTTCAGAATTATACCGTATGGATTTGACGTGTTTGCTTTATGCATTCATAGCTGTTATCAAGAACTTTAATGGCTTACTAGCCCCCACCTGTGAATACAGCTTTTGCCTTTGTAAAACTGGAAGGATGTGGCAGAATAGAAGCAAGAGTCTTTACACCTCCTCTTGTCAGTCTGAATGATTCACTAGTCATGGTAGGCTGTATGCTCTATATCAATACAATTAAATAATCAGTACCTGTAAGTTAAATCACTTCTCACACCCACTAGTAAAAATATGACAATAAAGCTATTCCCATTATAGTTTTCTTTTTTCATTGAAAGTAATTACATATAGTTTAGAGACTACAGCTACAAGACATAAAAAGATACCTAAAACTTTTTCTCTGTAGGTAACAAGCTAAACAGAAGAAAAGATAAATTTCTGTAGAAGTACAGTATGTAATTTTTACAGGGACAAGACACTGAGAGATGGTAAAAGTGTCTTTTGTTTTTTTAATTGTAGGCCCTGTAAATGTCATTAGGATCCTAGACAAACAGTATTTTTGACCTGAGAATTAACTGCATGATGCAGTAGTTATAAAATGAACATAGAAAACATTTTCTTTTAAAGTGAAACATTGGTTTAACACCTAAACTCATTCCGTAGGAGGAAGGTGCTTATTCTTACCATGAGTTGCATGGCTAGATAACCTGCATTGGGTCTTGACAGCTGAAAAGCTCTGCTAATTCCATGTAAAACCTGTGGTCCCTGTATTAGTTTTCCATTAGAAACACAGGTGGCAATGAAAAGTTTTTTGCGATCTGTTCACAGGGTTCTTTAAAACGAAGTTGTTACCAATGTGGTAGCTATAGTGTAAAAAATATCATTACGATTAGTAAGAGTTACTATCTCTGAACTTGTGACTTTCTTAATCTACTCTGAACTACATCCAGGCACCATGAAAAGTCCAACTCACTGTCTTTTTAATTGGATTTTCACAGTGCCTTAAAGAAATGTTGAGAAACAATAAAGTTAATCTCTACAGGTTTATGTTCTGCAATGATTCGTGCTCTAGAGGTGGACCAAGGCCAACCTTGGGTTCTTTACATCTTAGAAACGCAGATGATAGGTAACTCCTACCTTTTCTTTTGTTTGAGTAATGAGTACCTAAATAATGTAGCTGAGCTCTTATTGGCATCATCAACACCAGCTTACAAAACAAAGCATTTCAGGGAAGCTCTAGGTATGAAATTCAGATGTTCGATCTAGACAGATACTACAATCGAGCATTAGTATTTTGAGGCTGCAAGTAGCATTCAACATACATGAAAGGAGATTATATATATTATACATTGTCTTTTGGTAACTTAGGTGGTCATTTAATGGAGGGAGGATAGTGAGAACTCAGAAGTGATGCAACTGGCCATCAATGAAGAAAGGCTAGAAGAGGAAGCATCTGAAGGCATTTTCTTGCAGGAAGGTTTCATTTTGCCTCATAAACCCTTGTATATACCTCTGTCACCCTGGAACTCTACCTTTTTACTATGAGAAAAGGTTTTAAGGCTTCTTTGGGGAAATAATTCAATTTTGGCCTTTCAGACTTTCTGTCCTTTCACCAGATTTAGAAGGAGTATAAATGTCTAATTAAAAAGCAGATGAGTTTCTGTCTCAATAAGAATTCACATTGAAGTTTCTCTAAGCAGGGAAAGTATTATATGAAGAAGTTACAGGGCAGAGCAAGAAATTTTGAGGAGTACATCTTGACAGACTTATTTTGTTGCCTTGCAGTGAAATGGACTGCAGACATTATGTACTGAAGTTTGAAAATAAACTTAATTTGGCATTTATCCATGAAACTTAAGCAAGTTACCTTTATTTTATAGTATAATGCAATGACATGTCTTCACTATTGATAGAGTCATAGGAAGGGGGGTGGCCACACTGGAGACTTTTGGGACAGACAGCGTTATTATCGTTGGTACATCATGGGACATGTCCTTGGACTGCAGGAAGCTTTTTTTTTTTGGCTGGACACCTAAGGCAACAGCGCAAGTTAGTGCTGATATTCGAACTGGCACTTTTATTACAGAGTTCACAGCTAATCTTAAATGAATAGGCAGAGTTAATGTATCTGATAGGTTACTGCTGGAGGCTGCCTGCAGACTAGCCAGATAGTGCAGCATTGGTTACTGCAAGGCTGCAAAATGCCCCTGCCCTGCCCCCTCACATTTTCTGAAACACAATTCTGTTTGTCTTTTAGCAAAGTATGTGAGTCAACTAGTCTGCATCCATAATGCCTTCTGGGACTCTGTTAAGGGCCAAGCCATTCCTATAAACAGTGAAGGTCTTCAGCATGCCCGCGAGCCTTTCCTAAGCCCGTAAGGTCCTGTGACATACCATGCCACTCCAGGTATGCTGAAGTGGCTTTTGTTCCTCTATAAACTCTTGTATGGCGTTGCTCAGTAGTAGAGGTCAGTGCACGGATGGTAGAAAGGAATGGACAAGAAGGAGAATGCTGAGAATTTCTGTTCATGTCTATCACAAAAAGATACCTGATGGTATTTCAGAGTTGTTTCTGCTGAGTTTCCCACCTGTGCTTCCAGGCTGGCAGTGAGATTCACAGGAGTTTTATGTCATCTGCTGTGCACTGACCATACTAATGGGGATAAAAGGTCTTGCGATGAGCAGACTCATGAGACAGTGTGGGATAGCCTGGGACGCCACAGAGAAGGCTATTCCCACAGCTGAAAGCTGCTTCTGACTTTTTCTTCTCTTTTTGTGTGTGCGTGGAGAAAAGTGCTTTTCCCCAAATTGATACTGATGGCTAGGCTACCCTTTGACACACCCTGAGAGAAGGCAGGAAAAAGACATCTGCTCAGTTCATCAGCTATTACCTTGCAGAGTAGCTTAAGAGGTACAAATCGTACTTGAAACATGTGCAATTAACCCTGACTAATAAAGGGATTGGGTTAGGGGTGTGAGATATGAGAGATTGTTAAAACAGGTTATTTAGAAATGCTGGCAAGATTTGCTGGAGCGGAGGCTCCAGAGGGTTGTGGGCAGAGGGCATGCTGCCTTTTAAAGCCACAGGCTGGAGGAGGATATCAGTTGCAGCTATGGTGATCCATTACAGGTCATGCATGTGAAAGTTCGGCAGGCCTACTTCCAGGCCCGAGCATCCATTTTTCTGTCATTTGTGACAATATGGCATTCTGCACTGACGTGGTGCGTCCCCCCAGCAGGTCTGTTACAGCTGTGGCAGCACGGGTGGTCCAGGCAACCAGTCCTAGAAACACAAGCCAGGTAAGATAACGGACTGCAATTAGTGAATTTTGTGAATCCAGTATTACAAGCTGGGCAAATGGCAGCGGGTATCTCTTTCCTTTATATGGGCAGATCTCTGCATCATCCCATTTCCTGGAGTGGCTTAACTTGAACTTTGGTCTTGGGACAGTTTTTTAAACATTTGTCATGATTTTTTTCAGTGTTAGGTGTGAGCCACATTTACATCAGTACGTGACTCATATCAGTAATTAGATCCTTACTCACACAGCTTCGTGAACGCTCTGCTTATAATATTTAGGTGAACTATTTCCTTTCTGAGACAGAAAAAGTACTGTGAATAATTCTTCCATGCAATTTGTGATTCTCTTGTGTAGGTCTTTGAAGTAATTCTTCCAATTTATTTCTGCATCAGGTATTTTTCCTGATGCCAAAACTCAAGGTATGTCCTTATATGTTTGAGCCATATTTTGTATGTACCTCTTTGCCTTTTGTTTATTCAACAGTTAATATAAGCAGAAGGATACAAATTAAGTGTTTAGCTGGAGTGCTGACTGATTAGTTTTCCAAGAGAAAGACATCAGTGGTATTATATATGGTTTTAAGATGCACAGCACTGGTGATATTTATGAACACATGGTAGGTGTGCATAAATGAGTGTGTTTGTGTGCATGTAAAGTGGCATTTTATTGAAGAATCTGAGGTGGGTTGTCATGGAGATTAAAAGCTTTGAAATGCTATTCATTGGTATTAGTTGTGTTTGCTGGGCAGAAGGATATTTGTTCTGCTACTTTGAAACTTTCATTGTAAAAACAGTCACACTTTTACCTGTGTTGCGAAGGCTATTCTAGCAGGCTAAGTAAATAAAGACCTGATGAGCACATTCAACGTAAGGATAGTAAATTGTGGTCTATTTTTGATCAACATTACAGTTTTTGCTTCTAAGCCATTAAGATGCTTGTCTTTTAACTGTGTTTCAGGTGGCAGAAAATTGTCAAGTCCCCCAAACCTTCCTACCCCTTACCAAGGGAAAAATAAAGTTCTGGTCACTGGTAAATGAAAAGATTTTCTTTAGGTGGAAATGATATAGAAAGGAAAAGCGTCAAATAAGCTTTGCTAGCAGTTGCTTTTACAGTGTTATATACATTTTCAGCTTTCTCTGTATAAAAAGCTAGGAAATTTCTGGTGCCTTAAGTAATCAGAATAAAACCTTATAGACACTCTTCAATACTCTTTGAAGAATATTGTTTTCTGCAGAGATCATTGATGTGTTGCAGTTAGTATGGTTGTTTTTTTAACCAATAAATCAATGAAAATGCTGCAACAAATGCTGCATATGTACACAACTTCACACACACTCTGAATGAGTAATACAGTTTTCATAACAGACTTGAAGTGATGATTATTAACTAGAATTATATATATTTATATTTAAACTGACACTACAGAATTCTTTTGAGTCTTGACAGATATGTGGAATATTTAAATGGAGTAATTATAGTTACCAGACCTCCTGGGATTAACCTGCTGGAAAGAAAGTGACATTTTGCAAAGAGAAAAATGAATTTATAATGTGGAAAAAAGCTAAAAATGAGGTTATGGTGTGCCTGTTTATAACTATTCAGGAGGAAAATATGTTTACATGGAGCCACTAATACTCTGTAGCAATATACTTCACTTACACTTAATTATAGAGGGGCTTTGAATATAACTTATTGGGTTCTAGGTTTCCTGAAATAGAATGAGCCATACTGAAAGGAAACTTATCAGTTATTTTATTTTTGGTGCATTCATATTGAGGACTTGATTCTGTGCTATTTATATTTTCATCAGGAATAACTCCACTAAATTCAATATACTCTATGCCAATATAGAAAAAAAAACCCCCAAAAAAGCATCCAAAATACATAGCAACCTTTCCCTCTGCGGCACAAACTACCTTTGCATAAATCACACCCTTTCACTTATAAGAGGGACCTATTCTCTCAGGCATACTCAGATTTTCAATTAGAGCAGATTCTTCAATGACAAACACTGCCTGCTGAGTTCTCCTGAACTGGAGTTAAATAGAATCACAGAGTCACCACATAATTTAAGTGGGAAGAGGCCTTTTGAGGTCATCTGGCCCCACTCAAAGTAAGACCAAGTTAAGTAGGTTACTCAGTACCTTGCCTGATTGAGTTTTGAGTGGAGGTGATGCCACAACTTCTTTGGAAAACCTGTTCCACTGTTTGACTATGGTGAAAATATTTTTCCCAACATCTACTGGGAATTTCCCATGTTGCAATTTGTGTCCATCATTGTGCACCCTAGAAGGGGTTTGGCTCTATTCTTCCATACCCTCCCAGTAGGTAGCTGCAGACAGCAATAAGATCAATAGGATGTCCCCTTTGCTTATTCTTCTTAAGACTGAATGAACCCACTTCTTTCAGGCTCTTCTTGTACACTGTGTGGCCTGATGGCTGGCTGGTACAGACAACCAGTGCCCATGGAGATTGTGGCTGATTGCTAAGAGCAGAACTAGAAAAATTAAGTGGATTAAGTGGAAAGAGGTTGTTTCAGAAGAAGGAAGTGTCTAAGTAGGAGGGAGATCAGCTGTTCCTTTAGGGACTTGCAAAGACTCTAATGTCAAGTGTATGTCTAATGCAGCAGATAATGCCCTCCATGAGCCGGCAAGGAAAACTAAGCCATAAGAACCAATGAAATTACAATTTAAGAGAAACGTTACTTTAATGAGTATTGAAGTGACCTTAACTCATGATCTACGTATGTACTATGATATTATCTACAGCATAAATAAAAGTGAGGCATGGTATATGACAACTGTATCTTCCTGCATTATAGAATTTTCATTTTGTCACAACTTTTACATTCTATACAATAAATAAAACATATTTTTTATTAATTTAACATATTTATCATATTTTCTCACCATCCTCCAGTCAGTTAGAACACCATAAGTAATTGTCTTCTCCTAAATGCTCTACGCTAATACATTGATAATGCATGACTAAGATGNTGCTCTACGCTAATACATTGATAATGCATGACTAAGATGAGGTGAAAGTCACACATGACCCTCCTTCTCTCTTTGTTATATGCCATTTAGCAGCTAAAACCTGAAGTTACTACCATTGCTTTTCCTGTATCGGTGGTTATTTATGGTTAACTAATAACCACAGTTATTAGTTAACTTCAGCTGCTATTACTAGGAAGAAAAATGCTGTCACTAGTCTCTTTTTAGCAGCAAAAATTTATCCTGTTTTTCCCACAGCACAGTCATTCAGCCTTTACTGAAAGCTACACTTGCCCAGAAATAGTACCTGCTGCTATGGTCTTCGGTGTCTTTCTCCCCTTGCCTAGGCAGCAAAAGAGGATTTTAAAAAATATGTCTACACTACGAATTGCTGCACTGAACCATGCAACTTGTTAATTAAATGTAAGCATTTCTTTGCTAAACATTTGGCCCAGAATTTCTTGAAGGTAATCACATACAATTCAATTAACAGAATGATTACCTCCTCCCTGAAAAGTAAACATGGTAAATGAAGAGTAAATAAAGGAAAAAAACACAAACATGCGAAGTCCCCTTAAAATATTTTATTCTGTTCTTACACTATCTTCTGTCTTCATCAGAGTAGTGTCAGCACCTTGTAGTTGTGCGTTAAGCTAAGTGTATAATGAGTGGTTCATTCTCTTTCTTAGCGTCTCCTCAGGGGGAGAATTAAACATGCACTCATACATCCTGTTTTGGTGGAGTTTTATTTTTTAATTTTTTAGAAGACTTATGCAGAAGGTGTCTTAACTGCAGAAAGTTGTCAGAATGAAGGACTCGGGGGACAGGGAATTACAGAGCAGAACATTATTACGTATCCTAGTAACTATTCTTTTAATCCTGTCTCAGCGCATACAACCACAAAGGGGCAGAAGGAAGAATAGAGGCCTATTTCCCTTATTTCCCGAATTGGCATGTGATTCTACAAAGCAAGGCAAGCATTGAAATGCTTAACTGTTGGGAGCTCTGCTGGACAGTGGGACCTTCTCAGGTGTGTGGAGGAAGGTAGGTAATGTCATCCCACTCGCAAGTCGCCCTAAGGGATTTCTTTTCAGGGGCTACACACAGTAGAGCCAAGCCATTTTGGAAGAGGGTCTGCAACATGGGTCTTTGCTAGTCAAGGAGAATGGACTGCCTACCAAACAAGAGGAGACAGGTGTGTTTCTGAGTTCCTCTTGTTTGAGGC
>VZTL01074669.1:3146-13989 GCA_013400535.1 Scopus umbretta
CTTGTTGCTGCTCACCTTTGACAATCACTTCCCTTCTCTCCTTACTAATATTTTTTTCTAGTGTTAATACGATATGGCAACAGTGGAAAACTTCAGTTCAACCAACAAAATATGGTAGGGGTATAAAAGGTTTTTGAAAGCTCTGTTTGATATAACAGTCAGATCTCTTCAAACTGAACTTTGATCTTCTAGGCTTATGTTTCAGTATTTCTGTGCCCTGTATGTATGGCTAGGTTACCTATGTATAAATTCCATCGTATGAACTCTGCTTTATGACAAGAAATTGGATCTTTCCAGTTTAATGCCAGAGCATCCTGCTTTATATGTTTTTGGTTAAAGACAAGCATTACTGTGGATATAGATCCTTCTATGGCTGCAGATAAGCTGGAAGAAGAGACCAGCCTCCAGGTGGCTGTCTTTGTCCCCCTGAAAGCATACACTGTTCTCTGGTATCTAGCAGCTAAACTAGATTTTCCCTAACCCTGTTCGAGTCAACATGGACTGGATTAGTGTTAGCAACAACCTGTTACTAATGCTTATGTTTATGCTAATCAGATTTACTTTGGCTGAAACAGTCACTCAGAGAAGTAGCTTAGCTGGGAGGTCTGAGAGAGCTGTAGCCAGAGGGTGGAGGGAAGCTGTGATGGGGACATAGGCTGATGGGACCTCTTCTGCTGACACAGCTGAAGCTGCGAAACAACTTGTAGCCACAGTCCCAAGTTAAAGATATTCAAAGTCTGATGAGAATGTGGCTTCACAACTACAAACACAATCTGTGTTTTTATATGGCAGTCAACTCTTTCCACTCCTAGGCTGGAACATTCTCCTACTTAGAGGTGCAACGTATTATTTCAGATTTGATCTTTCTAGCTTTGGCTCATCTCTTATGTTTACTCAGCACTTTTAATTGAGGAGCAACTCAGGTGGGCGGGATGCTGTCTCCCCAGCCAGCCTGACCCTAGGGAGGTAAGGCTTGCACTGCAGCCATCCTCAGAGAGGAACATGGTAGTCATTCTTTATCATCAGCACTAGACAATGTTTTATAACTGGGGAAATGAGTAATTTATTAAAATGAAATTAAAGAGTGGAGAGAAATAGAGGGTGTTTAGGGTAGAGAGGATGTAGTTATCCAAGCTGGAACATAGCCAGGATACTTAGATTAATTTCCGCTTTCTTTCACAGTATTCCTTGGGATCAGTAATGAGAACAAATGGCCATTTATGTCTAGGTTGTCTCTTTCAGCCTGTACAGGAGGTGAACAAAGAATCTATATTGCGCGTGGGCTCCAGAGTTTTACTGTATTTGGAACATTTCAGCCTAGCTCTCAAAACAAAGATCGGGCTATTCAAAAGTGTTTGCAGCTCTGATAAAACTATTACTATTAACTGGTAAAAGTTAGTAATGGAGCAGCTCATTAGTCAACAGTACCTCTCTCTGTATATTAAATGAAGAATGTTTTTCAAGTAACAGGAAGCACCTAACAGTATCTAATTATAGAGAGTAGTTGGTAACTATGTCACTTTTATTTTAATGGCACAATCAATTTTATAGATGAAAGTTTGTATTAAAACTTAAGGAAACTGTAGTTTTAGGCAGACAGCCAAAGCTTGAATTACTGTACTTAGTAACTTGAGAAAAAAAATAATTTATAGACATTTACACATGTCTATATTTTTTAAAAGGAGCTCTTAATTGCTTTTGTTTTATATCTCTCTTGAAATATTGACTAGAAATCAGATGAGAAATAATAATAAACTAGATGGCTCAAACTCAAGTGGCCAACACTGGGAATATATGTGTATGGTCTCAGAATATATGTTAATCAGGACTGTGGCTGGATTTTGGAATGAAGCTATCATGGTTTCATGTGATGGAATCCATTCAGACCTGCCTCTTAACAAGAATGACATTTAGGTTTTTCTCTCATTTATTCTGAAGGTGTTTCCATTTTTCTCTTATTTATTCTGAAGATATACTTTTCCCTAGCTGAAAAGTTCATTTAGACAGGACAGTTTTGAAAACCTATGTGTACTCTCTGTGAAACTGTAGACACAACCCCCCCCTTAACTAATACTGAGGTGTAGAACTCAAATCTCTCTGAACTTAGAATTTAGTACACGGTAAAAAAAATAGGTCCTTCACTAGTTCTTTGTGTGGGGAGTGGTAAAGTTATATCTGAGGGGTTTTATGTCAAATAGTGCTTAAGCTGGTCATGGACCAAAATATTAGAACAATTTTCCATATGCTAAAATCTGTCTCTTCTCAAAAAGACTCATAATTCAGAATTGGCTTATCCAGTTGACCTAAACATCTCTTTTTTTTGTGTTTTTTTTTTTTCTTGTTTTTTAGAAGCAATTTGTCTTCAAACAACCTAAATGTCAGAGTACTCTGCAAAGAGAGTTTGGAGAGCTGAACACTGGAGAAAGTTGAACAGACTAAATTGTATTTGAAACAAAACCTCTTGACGAATAACTCTTATAATTGGTACTATAGGAAATGGGGTAAACATTCTGAATTAAAGTTTTCTAGAAAATAGATTATTAATGCAGTACGTGGAGAAATGGATGGAGATTATTCTCTCCTCTTCTATGCACTGGACAGGCTGGATCAATGGGCTGAGGCCANTTAGGAAAAATGTCTTTACTGAAAGAGTGGTGAGGCATTGGAACAGGCTGCCCAGGGAGGTGGTGTTTAAACAATGTGTGGATGTGACACTCCAGGACATGGTTTAGTAGACATGGTGTTTTGGGCTGATGGTTGGACTAGATGATCTCAGAGGTCTTTTCCAACCTTAATAATTCTATGATTCTAGCTACATACCTAAATAAAGGACCAAGGCTGTCTCTCCCAGACTTCACAAAATTATTTTCAATCAGTGAAAACAAAAATCAGGGATTTCCAGTTTTGCCCAGCAGTCAAACCAGGGATATTCAATACTGAGCTGGTGGCACTTGAATTAGACTGTGCTTAAATGCATCACAGGCACTCAAAGCTTTGCATGTGTATTCTATACTATACGTATGCTATAATTGTAGTGACTAAAGGGTTAATACAGCTTTAAACATATGCTATTTCATCCCTGGTAGTTTAATAATACTTTAGGATTACTAGTAGTGGTTTGTAAATATGTTCAAAGATTGCAAGCTGTGCATTCCAGGCTTTCTGGTAACAGCTGGAAATCCCTAATTATAGTTCACAGGTTACACATTCATCTGGCAAAATCTGTAAATAAACCCTGAAAGGCAAGAATTCTACTTTCGTAGTTAAATTCTGAATGCTGCAGACTCAATCACTAGGGAATGGGCAAATAACTCTCCAGTAATACTACCTTTCAGTACGCCAAAGGATGAAAACATCCACCCCTTGCCACATTAAGAAGGGGTTGTGATGTTAGTGTTTATTAAATGCACAGGACCTTGTTGGTTGCTTGTAAAGTGAAAATATTTTAAGTACTTGGATAAACTGTACTGAGTTGCTTGCTGATTTCGTGACATGGATAAAAGATAAATGAAACTAAGTCAAACTTCCACCTAACAGCAGGTCTGTCTCTATACCTGTCTGTTTTTTTTGCACTTATTTCATGATGGCTGAAATCCTGTTCGTCCAAAAGACAGAGCAGTAGATCCAGAGTGGCTGCAGACTGGAGTGAAGATATGTGTGGTTTCTGCTTCCCACAATACAGTGGATGACATACACTTAATTTGAGCTTAAAGGTGGTCTGGGAGCTGAGCAGTTGCCTGATTTCTTGCTCAGGCTTACTAGAGGACTGGTGTCACTAAGGTTCTTCAGAATCCAAGCACTTCGGCTGCAAAATGTGGTTAGGGAATCACATTTTAGTGAGAGGCAATAATTTAGCATCCCATTTGTTGAGTCCTTGACCTGGACTAGAGGTAAACTAATAGCTGATTACCGATCTCTTGAGCCATCTACTCTCCCAAACCACACTTAATTAAAGTATTGAGATGGTTACAATTTTAAGGGTTAGGAATAATTTCCCAAAGCAATTATATTTCTTCTTAGGGTTTTCAGCTTATTCAGTTAAAGGAGGTTTGCTCAGATTTCTCAGTAGTTTTCAGAGGTAGATATATAAATATATTGAGCCAAGTGACATAATTGTACCACTCAGTGACAATTAAAATGGCTTAACTTGCAAACTTCCATGGAGCTACACCCACCAGCTAGAGGACTCCATGACTGTCAGTATTTTGCTTTTGTAGAACTTCTCTATTTGTTTGGATAGAATACATTTAAACTGTTTATTTATACACTTCACACAATTTAAACAAAATAAAACAACCAGGAAAAAAAATGTAATTTGTCTGTGATTGTCACACATCAGCCTTACCAGCATTAGCCAGTCTGAGTGTCCTGAGGCACTAGCAGATGTGATGTCTGATAGAAAACTGTTTTACTGATTTTCTGTTCCAGAAAATATAGGTCTTATTACTGTGAAACACACATCATTTAGTTGGATATAAAGATAACGTCAGGATGTTAGCATTTACAAAAGTGTGATTTAATCTGTAACAATTTCTTTCCTTTTCTCTTGCATTTTTGGAAAAAGACTGTTCTTTCTTGCCTTCAGAATTTGTCCTTGCTTAATGAGACTGAAAAAAATCATGTGTTCTGTCCATATTTCTGATCTCTCCTATGCCACTGTAACCCCACTGATTACAAGGGGTAGGGAGGGTATGGGTGTGTTATGTCCTTAGAACTTCTGAAACTGAAACAGTACCTATGCCTCTAAAATAGTGCATCCAACAACTAAAACACCCTAAATTAAAACTGCTGATGGAAATACATTTCTCTTTTCTGGGTAAACTCACTTCTGTGCATAAGACTGGGAAAATGTCTGTGCACTGCTGATGTCTTTCATGTGCTTGCTCAAGTATGAATGCATTACTCTACCTATTTCTAAAAATAATATCCATATTTATGATGTGTCATTTTCTCTCTTGTCATTAATGGCATTGTGTCTTCAAAGACAGCCTGCTTTTCCTTTGTGCAATTGTTGCATGTGCCCTTAGCAATCACTGATTACAGCAGGGAACATGGGAAGCTGGCCTAGCTAAGTTTGGGCCAGCGTGTTCCCAGATCCTGATGTAAAGCATAACTGCAGCCTAGGGAACTCTGCTGGCTGCAGAGAAGTCTTCTCCACCGATTGGGATGCACTGGCAGAAATTTCTAGTGTATACAGTGACCTAAGAGCCCTATAAACTGGACAGACTACTTAAAGATGAATTTCCTCTCCATACCTTTGAGGTTTTCTTTGTTGTTGTTTTTTGTTTTGTTTTGTTTTGTTTTTTTTTTCCAGAACACCGATGCTGCATATGTTGAGCACAACATCCTAACCAGGCACAATGAAGAAGAATGAGAAGAGTTCAGGTGAACATGGGAGGAGAACAGTATATTTGCAGTACCTAACATTTTAGTGCATTGTTTACGGGTTGACTGATTTCCCTAAACTCCTCACAGTGAATGGGAATGCATTTCAGATCTAGAGTAGGTAACGTAAATATCTGAAGCTAATCAATACACACTGTGTCTATCTGCCTATTCTTTGGGACATGTCTTCTGCTTGTATAGACTCCACGTGGGTCCAGTTGGCTGAACCTCTGGTTATCCTTTTTACAACTACCAATGATAGACTTCAAACTTTAGTCTGTGTGTTAAAATAGTCTTGACAAAATCCCTCCAAGGATATATGCCAAGTTATTCACTCCACAGAACTCCTGGGGACAGCTCTGTGCTGTCATGGTGCCCTCCTCGCCTCGCAGCCACAGACCAGACCGCAGTTGTCATTTTCCCAGTTAAACCCACAGCACTGGCAGATTAAGGGATCATCCTAAAACCTGAATAATCTTTTTCTGAAAGGGAGGAAGGGAGCTTACTGCTGCCTTGGGCTGTGCATAAGAGAAATATTACAATAGAGAATGAGGAACTACTGTTTTAGAAAACAAAGTGTTTAACTTCATTCTGTCAGTCACCTTCATGCATTTGCCATTTACTCATACAGGAATACATCCTGCTATATTAGCCTTATGCAACTGAACAAAAGCCAACATCAACTCATGGAAAATTTCATCATTTGTTGTTTCTGTGGCTGTGCCCCAATTACAAACCAGTTTGTGTAACTATTCCAAACAGTGTGCTGAACAACAGTCAGTGCTTCAAATGTATGTGTTTTAACTATTTTTATTGCATTTATGATACATCTTGTATCATACGTTACACAAAATTAGAAAAAGTCTAAACTTACTTTTGTTACAGATACAGTGTTTCTTACTTATGCATACTGAATGGAAATTTCTTAATTTGTTGTGGTCAGATATTGTTCAGAATATTGAAGTGTCCCTTACTGTGTGCGATCCATTTGCTGCAATTTGTTTTGTAGCTACAAGGGATTTATTGAGTAATTAAGAAGAATGAGAGAAACATGACATTTAATTATTCTATGATGAAGGAATGCTTTGTCACAGGACAAGGGTATACGCCCACATAATGAGAACAGGTGTATCATGTGAAAGCACATGGGAAAGTTCTGTAAGGGAGAGGAAAAATGGTTTTGTGAATGGAATTTATTAGCATCTGCACAAAAGCCTTTAAATCCCTTTAATTTACAGCTGTAAAACTAGTTTACAAGTGGACGTACTGAAGACTTACAGTTTCAGTGTATGCCACTTTATGTTTTTATGTTGGAGCCAAACATTTCCACACACATAGAAAATCAAAGCAATATGGTTTGTAGCACACTGGTGTGTGCAGTAAGCTGTGGAGGCCTTTCTAGCTGGCACTTGATAAGAGTCGTTCCTGTGAAACAGGCATATTCTCTTAATTATTTATAGAGTTACAGGAAGGAGTAATGAATTGGGAAATGGTACTTGCTTTAGGAAAGCAACCCACCTGTGTCTCCTAGGTAATAACCCTGATGCTGATTTTATGTTGCTCGTGCACATGCGAATTCAAATATATTAAACAGAGTTGCATAAAATACTGAAACCCCAAAACAAAAAAATTAAGCTTCTATTAGAGAACTACCTTTAAAGTAAATTGGTTTTTGCTGTTGTTTTACCCCATATTCAAGTTTCAACAACATCTGATAACATTAGCAAAGCAAATTGCAATGAAGACAGCTGGGAAGCACAACCTCTGAGCAAATCCTTGTAAAAATGACCTTAAATATCAGGGATAATGGAACAGATTCTACTGTCTGTTATACTGGTAGGGAAAAAAAACCCAGACCAAACTGATTTCAGTCCAATGCCTCTTTTTGTGCAGGGCTTTAAACAATGTTGTTATTCTTTGTGGGGAGAGTGTGTGTTAAAAAGTTAAAAAGCATTTCGACCCTTGGATATTGCTCTATATAGTCTGTAATCTCTTAAATAATTTATTTTAATACTTGATTCTTATATGGCTGTGCCCGAATGTGAAGAATTGCTGTGCTATAGAGATAGCAATTTCTCTTATATTCAGGAGTGCAAAAGTGCTGAAAGAAGCAGAGAGGGAACGGAGAGCATAGGTACATTTAATTTTGTTCCTGTCCTAGTAAGAAATCCTGTCTAGAGCTAAATTGTTTTAATCTAAATGTAGTTTAAACTGGGAGAAAGTGTAATGCAATTTAAAATTCAGAGCTCACATACTTATGGTTTTATAATTTATTCTCTGAAATAGAGGTGAACATGAATCTGGCCTCTGCCATTGTCCAGTCTTTCTTCTGGTGCTGTAGGATATCCTTGTTGCCATTCAACTGCAAAATCACCATCTCTGGAGAGGTGTAAATGTATCTTACCTGTTAATATCACTGCTCAAGGGGGAAAGGAGAATGAGTCTATCAATGTCTACCTGCAACATTACTGAAAAAAAATGTAAATTTACATATACACATGTGTGTAGCTGCAGCATTACAAATGGGAGATATGTGTTGTTGAAAGGGAATTCTTCAAAGTACCATGGAGGTATAAACATTCACCTGGGCAGGAAAGGAGAAAAAATGAGAATTTCGCTGCTTCAGCTTAGATCTTGCAAATAACTGAAGTTATTTTTGTGCATGGAGGTTATTCATTCCTACCTGCTTTCCTACTCAAACACCCCTTATTGCAGGCCAGAAACGGACCTGTCTCTTTGTTACAGTGATGCACTTCTAAACCTTAAAACTGAGACCTGGCAGGGGGGGTTTTTTTTTTNTTTTGGTTTTTTTTTTTTTTTTTTTTTTTTTTTTTTTTTTTCCTCCTGTAAACAAAACAAAGCATAATAATTCTTAGCTTGTATGTTGAGCTTGCATGTTGTGTAAATGATAAGGCATTAAAAAAAGCACTTGGGTTACCTGCAGTTCTGTGGTGAGGTAGGCTCTGTAACTAATGAAAGCTCTTCTCCTGGGTGTCCTCAGATACCAGTGGTTGTTTGGTTCCCCATCTAGCGTGCTTCCGGAGGTGCTGGTTGTACAGGAAATGGCAGAATACCCTGATCAACGTAGGCATTATAATTTTTTATTTTCAGCACCCAGTGGACATTCATTAATACAGTGGAATGTCCACAAGGAAATAAGTGAACCTTTTTAAAAATATATATATACACTCACATGATGTTTCTAGTAAATCCTCCTGGTTTTCTGCATTTTCATTCTTCTTTTGCTATGTGGCAACTTTTGAATCAAAGTATTGTTACACCAATGAGGTAATGTGGTACCATCACCAGAGACAGTAAAGCAGTCTGGGTCAATGAATCTCTACAGCTTTGAAATTTTAAATTAATCTCAAATGTTAATGAAGCAAATTTGTAAAATTTTAAGGTCTGTTTCCTCCTCTTTTTTTATGGAGAAAACTGAAGGTTAGAAGACTTGTTAAATAGATAAGCTCAGGGACTGTCCCCTTATTGTGACCAATACCTATGATAACTTACTCATAGCGAGATGGGCTCTTCTAGGAGGTGATTTAGCCTACAGCAATCTGATTCTTCTTCCATAGGTGTCTTCTGAAAGTGCTGAAGATTATTAGACTCCTAAATTAATTTTCAGTTAGTTCTGGATTCATCACTCATTTTAGGCACCTGTGTGTTTGTACAGCACCTACTGCCATAGAGTCTTGCTCTCATTTATACAGTCTTTTAAGTTCTTCTATAATTAAGTTCTTGCACAGTGTAACTCTAAGACATAGTGCAGAGTTTCTTTTGCGCCGCTGTATAGTATTTGAGTTCATAATCAAATATGTAGAATTTGGGCTGAGACTGCTGACAATCTACCAATTGTGCTAACAGCTCTAGTTGTGTAAGCACCTGCATTTCTAAGTAACAGTTAGGAAATGTGTTCACTTTATATAGGCTACCAAGCAACCTTCAGATAGGAATTATTTTTAGTCAGGCTGGTTTTGCCAGGTTTTGATATGGCTTTGTGCCAAGTGTTCAATTTAAACTGGTAACTTAAGTACCCGTATCTCATTTCCGAACACCTGAGCTATGCAAAAAGCTGGTTTTACTTTAAACTTAAATTGTTTTGCAAAGCTCTGTAGCAGAGTATCCACGCATCAGAAATGATGTAACCTGACAGACATAAAGTGGAATTAAAGTGAAATACATGTACTAGTTAAAACGAATTCATCTATGTCATGAATGAGAAAAACAAAACAGATGGAACTATGTCCTTGGTCATGCATCAGAGGATTTTCAGACTCTTCTAATATGGTGTAATTTAATAAAGGGGAAAGCCCTTCAATATTCAAAATGTAATAAAGTAAAAAATGTGATTTTGTAATCATGTTGGAATTTAGTATCAATAACTGCAAAATAAGGAATGCATCGATGAAATGACATTAGAGCTTAGGAAGAATATACACATTGATTTATGAATGATTGAACTGAGATATACTTCAATTGTGGTGTCACCAGCATGCTGACGAAGTGGCTTTATATTAGCATACTCCATGGTAAAAGGGAAATTATATTGCTTTGTGAGTAGGGTTATGGTTAAAAGAAAGGGAAATGTCCCAAGGGCTTTGAAGAGCCTGCTAGCCCCATCTGTAAAACTGCTCAGTGCTCAAACATGGGTCCAAGCATGCAATTATTCACACACACTTTATCCTCCAACACTGTGGAAGATGAAGCAGTTTGGTGTAATGATTTTACTAGAGTGAGTCGAAGCCACAGGGAAGTCAGCAGTCTATGTGTTTGGTCACCAGGAAAGCCTCATCCTGCCAGAGGCAGAGAGGTGCGCACACGTACAATAGTACTGGTTGGCAACTGGATGTGGAGAATGTACATAATAAATTATTCACTGTGAGGTGATGCTGAGTTTCAGATAGTTTGCACAGAGAGATGATTGTATCAGACAGCACCTACTTACGGATGATTATAGAATCTGACTTGTTTCTGTCCTCTCTATAGTCTGCCTTGTTCCATTACTTTGCTGGATAGTCAAAGCCTATGCTGCATGTAGTATACTGGTACCCTTCTCAGATCAGAGTAACAAAGCAACATGTAGAGAGCATAAACACCTTTGAATTTAAACTATGGCTTGCAGAATTGCTTCATCAGCGAAAATATTATCCAGCATTTAATATACAAATGTTTTTGTGTTCTTTTCCTCTTACAATAATAAATACAAATAATAACAATATTTTCTGTAATAGGAAGTTTAATCACAGTAGTATGGTCAGGATCCAGGAAGAGAAGGTCTTAGGTACTAGAAGTCCTTGGGGACTTTTATTACTGGAAATGGGTTCTTTGCCAGAATCTGCAAAATATCTTTATAAGAAAAGACAAGATAAATGGACTCTTAGTATAGGATTGTGCCAGACTTTCAATTTTCAGGAATCTATTTTTTTTTTTCAACCTAGCAGAGGGTCAACTTAAT
>VZTL01074670.1:911-12689 GCA_013400535.1 Scopus umbretta
GTGCACACGCGACCCCCCCCCCCCCCGCCCCGCGTTATTTTTGGGTAAAGCTGATGGGCAGCGTGGTACTTCTTTTTGTAAAGTGATTACTTTGTACTGTTCATTGATACCTGCTTCTTTGGTTTCTCCACCATATCTGTGATGTTTCTGTGTTCTGTCAAATAAATTATTCTAGTTTATTAAACTCGGAAAAAAAACACAAAACAAACAAACAAAAAAACAAAGAGTCCCAGCGCCTGGACGCTTCTCTTGGCTCAGGAGAGGGGAGCTGGCACGGTCCTGGGGTCTTCTACAGCGTGGCACCCGATCGGGGTGCTGGGGGTTACGGAGGCTCTCGCCCCCGTCGCTGCTGCTCCCTCCCACCCCGGCAAGTCAAATGCGAACTCGGCGAGAGCAGATGTCCCTGTCGCAGCCTCTCACGGTCCCGCTGCTCCTGTCCTCAGCTGCACGTTTCGTCACTAGCAAATTAATTTATCCATGCATTAACAGGCAAGACGGCCGCCAGCGGCACCCCATCTCCAGCCCCGGTGTTTCCAGCACCCCTGCGGCTGCGACGTCGGTGCTGGGACACCCCTGCCGGGTCTCTGGGACTCGGTGGCCGCCTCAGCTGCCCCTCCAAAATCCCCTTCTATGGCTGTAGGAGACTGTGGCCATCGTCTCTCCCCGCTCCCTGGCGTGCCCTGGCTTTCAAGCTCGCACAGACGCGGGGGATGAATGCTGGCTTGGCTCCCGTCCTCGGCTCACACCAAATGGCCGTGTGTGTGTGTGTGTGTGTGTGTGTGTGTGTGTGTGTACACCCTGCAAGCTTCAGGCTGTAGGAGAAACCGCACAGATCGATGCTGCAACGCCACAGGCCTCGCGCCGAGCTGTCTCGTAGACAGGGGGAGCACAGCAGAGCCGCCTGCCCCAGCCCAACCCGCGCACCTCCCACCACCCTCATCCCTCGGTTCACGTCTGAAATCTTGGTCATTTGGGTGGGAAACGGCTAACGCAGCCTCAGCCCGCCCTGCCCGAGCTCCCCGCCAGCAGAGACAGGCAGCCAGGGCAAAGGCGGCGAACCAAGGCGGCGCTCTCGCGACGGGATATACCCTGCCCCAGAAATGCCGGCGCCTCTCCATCAGTTGGGCCGCCGTCCTAGACAACCAGCGCAGATGGACACGGCCACGGCGGGGGATCCCGCTCCTCCTGCCAAGGACCAGGGTGAGCAGCACCGCCTGCCCGCTCTGCCGAGCCGCCCTGTCCCTCGCTGTCCCCTCATCGCAGCATCCGTGACAGCCTCCCCCTGGACGCAAGGACACGCAGGTGTTTCAATGGGAGCCAGAGGAGAGATGAAGGTTTCTGTATCCCGCAGCAGGGACCGGGAGTGATTTAGGAGCTGGTGCCCACAAGCCTGAAGGAAGGCTCTGCAGAGGGATCTGGACAGGCTGGATCGATGGGTCGAGGCCAATTGTATGAGGTTCAACAAGGCCAAGTGCCGGGTCCTGCCCTTGGGTCACCACAACCCCAGGCAATGCTCCAGGCTTGGGGAAGAGCGGCTGGAAAGCTGCCCAGTGGGAAAGGACCTGGGGGTGCTGGTTGACAGCCAACAGAAGAGGGGAGACCTGATCGCTCTCCACAACCCCCTGACAGGAGGGTGTAGTGAGGGGGTGTTGGACTCTTTGCCCAAGTAACCAGCGGTAGGATGAGGGGTAATGGCCTCAAGTTGCGCCAGGGGAGGTTGAGATTGGAGATCAGGAAAAATTTCTTCATGGAAAGGCTTGTCAAGCATTGGCACAGGCTGCCCAGGGAGGGGGTGGAGTCCCCATCCCTGGAGGTATTTAAATGATGGGTAGACGAGGTGCTTAGAGACACGGTTTAGTGGTGGACAGGCACGGTTGGACTCGATGATCTTAAAGGTCTTTCCCAACCAAATGATTCTAAGGTCAACCATCACAGTGCTCATCATAAAACCCAACCTCCAGCCAGCCAGCCGTAAAAGCTGCGGTCTCTCCAGTGCTTGGCTGTTGTGCGTTCATACCCGGTGTAGCAGAAGGGAGGAGCGACTCCCAGGGATGATGCCGAGAGCTGGATACCAGGCCTGAGTCACTCTCACGTGGGATAGGGCAATTTGGATGGCCCTCGGTGCAAACAGAGCTGTCCCGGCCTCCCACGGAGCGGAGGATGCTCCAGAGGAACGGGCACGCGCGGGCACTGCCCTCTTGAATCCAGCCAAGGCCAGCCCATGCCAATCTTCTCCCCACAAATACCACCCAGCAGTTTCAGGGAGCGACGCAAGGTCTCAAAGCAGGTGTCCCCCGTCCTTAAAAACACCCAGGCACCCTCCGAAAGCGCTGCCGGCAGCAGCGCTGCATACGTCGGCCTCTTCGCAGCCCCTGGCGTTGCACAGCAGGGTTGCCTGAAGTTTGCTTCTGCTCTCGCAGTCTCTGCTTGGGCGCAGGAGGCCGAGCTCCTGCTCTCCTGAGCTCCCCTCGACGCTGCAGCACACAGCCTCACACCGCAGAATAAAACCCAGACTCGTACTCCGTTTGAAATCCTGTCTTCCCAGCAAAGGGCTGAGGAGGAGCCAGGGAGAGCAGGGAGGATGGGGGCCCCGAAACCCGCCGCTTCTCCTCCGAAGGACGCAGCGATGCCCGCACATTTCTAGCGGCGGTTCGAGTCCACAGCCCAAGCCCAGCCCTGGACTGGGTGGGCGTCCCAGGGAGGGTGGAGATGTCCATGGAGCAGCGTGACGGCAGCTCCAGGGCTGGAGCACTCCGCCTCCGTGCGCAGGCAGCGGGGAGCTGATGCTTCGCATCCCCCCTGGGAGCAGGAGGAGCCGGGACTGGGGGAAGAGCCAAATACCCCCCCCATTTCTGGGCCTGAATTGGGGGACAGCCCCTCAGGGAAGGGTTGTGGCTTGTCCCTTCCCAGGCGAGGGAGGAGAAAACCCAAAGCACAGCTTGCTCGGGCCAGCATCCACAGCACCGTTCTGGATCCGCTCCCTGCTGGGAAACATCTCTCCAGCCCTGCCGTGTCCAGCCCGCTCGCTCTCCCCAGCTGCCATACCTTGCCCTGGGGTCAAACCAGAGAGGAAAGCTCGGTGGCCAACTTGCCTCAGTGAAGACAGGGGTCCTGGAGGACCTTTCTGTGGTCCCATGGAGAGCAGAGGTTGGACGCATGCACGTCCAACGCAGCTGCGAGCTGCCCCTTGCCGCACCGATGCTGTGGGGAAGGAGACTCTCCGTAAATCCGTCCATCTCGGGGCTGTCACCATTTGTCCTGGGGACAGGAGCCATCCCAACCTTCCCCACCAAGGGCAGATCTGGCTCCAGCAAAGCCCAGGTCCCCACGGTCACACAACCGGGCTCTGATCAAACGCTCAGGCGTTGTCCGCAGGCCCGCCGTGGTGCATTTCTGGGAGAAATGCCCTTACCGCCCAGTGCGAGTTCTCCAGCGGCACGTTTAAAGGAAGCTCCCTCCTCTGCGCATAGTCCCTCTCTATGGCAGCTGCAAGTACTTAATATTTTGGACATCTCCAGTCCCCTGTCAAATCTGGTTCAAGCTGGACAAGAAGGCCTAAGTTATTTTTGGAAAAAAAAAAGAAAAAAAAGAGAGAAGTTTAGATAAGTACAAACTGTGCTATTGCTTAAGCTCCATTTCTCTTGAAAGCCAAGCAAGTTTGCTTCCCTGTCCTCCCGGCACTGCCTGCCTCACCGTGATGTGGGACGGGGTCAGGCTCGGCTCTGCTGCTTCTGCTCCTCCACCGCCTCCCTGCAAAGGAGACAGGGAGGAAGACGGAGCCTGGTTGCTGGGAAGGCTGCGGCGGTCGTCTCTCCTCCTCAGAGCCCATCTCCTCCGGGGCCAGACCCTCACCCTGGCGGCTGTTTCCATCCAAGGGCTGCGTGCTGTGGAGGAGCCGAGAGGAGGTGCAGCTGCTGAGCTGCGCGCCTCAGTTTGCCAAATCTCCCGCTCCCAGGGGTGCTCCATAAAGATCCCACGAGTGCCAGGATCCCCGCGGGGGAACCCTGCGTGCCCGTGTACCCCTCAGCCACACGCTGCCCTTCCTGGGGCTGCACCTCGTCCCGTCTTGGGCCAGAAAATCCCAAACTGGTGAACCTGGAGGTCTGGGTGCAGGGGAAGGGCGCACCGTGCTCTCCCACAGCAGGTAGGAACACACTCATAGAATCATAGTTCTTAAGGTTGGAAAAGACCTCTGAGATCATCTAGTCCAACCGTCAACCCCAAACACCATGGCTACTCAACAGCAGATGGAGAGACTGGGAAGCCGGCAGCCCTCCTAGCCGCCCCTCGCGGCACGGAAATCCTCCCAGGCCCCTGGGCCAGAACCCAGTCACACCAGTTTGACATCGGCACCGCTGGACTGGTTCGGCTGAGGACCCTCCAGGGGTGGAAAGGGGGGACCAGGCATTCCTGCGTGCGTGCTCAGCTCCCCCGGGGCTCAAACGGGGCCGTTTCTCGTCGCTGGCACAGCGACTGCTGGCCGTGGCACAGACCCGTGGCTTTGGTAGGTGACGAAGCACCAGACCACCCCCCGGCCTCGGCAGGACAACGCTCCCGCCATGTCACAGGCTGCCAGGCAGGCCGGGACGGTTGCGGGTGAGGAGTGGAAGAGCTGGGAAGAGACCCGGGAGCCGAGCGGTGTGGAGCCTGCCCTGCCGTTACCGTGCCTGCGTGGAAGGGGAGCAGGTTTCAGGCCTCGGCGCCGGCGGGCGGACAGCTAGCTGCCATGACACGGCGCAGCTCGGTACGCCGCATTCCCAGCGCCAAGGCGTCTCCGGCTGCTTCAAGCACCGTCTGTGCCCCCCCCCGAAACACAACCTTCACCCCAACTCGCCCAGCCTGCCCTCAACCCCACCTCAGCTTACACCCAGAAAAGCGGGGAGCCTTTTGTACCCCTCCTCTGAGGGAAGCGGAGCGGCACTACCCGATCCCAGAAATATCCGCGAAAAAGCACTCTGAAGCCCGAGGGGACAGCAAACGCCGGGCGCCGGGACGCGGAGCAGAGGGGACGCAGCCTGGCAGGTCCCGCGCAGGCATTTGCACTGCGAGATCCAGGCTGGGTGCCGGAGCAAGGCAGGGTCCCCCCCTTTTGCGGGTGAGCACCCCCTGCCCACATCCCTCCACTGCCAGGCTCTGCCACGGCTCTTGACTCCCTCCCCAGCTCCCGGATGAAAGGCGCTGTTTTTCATGTTCATGTTCGGGATTAGGAGCTTTTTTTCCCCCCCTCCCTGCCCAAGTAACACCTCGGTAACAGCGTAGGCGTTGCAAGAGTCATCGCCTGGCTTCCCCAGGCCGAGGAAATCGCATTAGCTCGAGCAAATTTCAACTTTCAGTTGGTGGGAAAAGAACCAAAAAGATACCAAGGCCTTCTCCTAGACTGAGTGCTCCCCGGTTGCACCCGGGGAAGGCAAAGCCGGTAGCGGACCGGGGCCGGAAAGGTCGTTCCTGTTCCTTTTGCAGGCTGCAAGCAGGCTGCCTTTGCGCCGCGGCTTCCTGAGCGGTGGCCGCTACTCGTGACGACACACACACACACACACACACACACGCGTGTGTTGAAATGTCACCGGCCCGCGGGGCGCACAGCCTCACCCCCGGTGCTTCGGCCCTGCAACGCGGCGGGTTAAACACACCGCAGAACGGCCCACTTCCTCAAACCGTCCTCGTGGGGTGGTGGTTTGGTTTTTTTGTGTCCGTTTTCTTCTGAAAAAGGGTGGCGCAGGCACGACACGGGTCTACGATAAAACGACGGCAGGATGTTCTCTGCGAGCGGACGCGACCGGCACTACAGTCACAGCTATCGTGTGAAGGCTGGTACACAGGAGGTGGAGGAACACAATCAAAATTTTAATATAGTAAAAATAACCCTCTTTACAGTTGGTTCTGTTCACTACAACTGCCTCATAACAGTTATCTGCATGCAAACTGATACCTCGCAGCCTACGCGGACGCAGACAGGAAACACAGCACATCTCAACGCAAGGATGAGCTACCCACACTCCCCACAAGACTGAACCCAGTCCCAAACGTGCAGGGAACCGTCGCTCGCTGCTGACAATAACGTTCTTGGTTTCTGCGGATGCCACGTGTGCACCATGACCAGGGGACGGCCTCCGCTGCTGCCCGGTCCGCCGAACGCGTGGCCTTTGTGGACAAAGATCGGCTCCGCTTCCCTGCCAGAGCTGTCCCAGCTCTGCGTGTCATACACGTGCACGGTCCCATCAAAACCTTGAACAAAAGGGAATCAAGCCGTAGGAATAAATTGCTTGTTCGAGTCCCACCGGGCTCACGCTCACCTCCTAGCAGGGCGGCCGAGACAGAAATGAGGACAGAGGCCCAGACTGAAACCCTGTGACAGCAGAGCAGCCAAGCCTCCGAGGAGCTTCCCTCAAGCTAACGGCTGCCGGGGAGAACACGGGCCAGATCCAGAAAGCCTGCAAATTCGCTAGTCTGAATTTGCAATGCTCCGGCCAAGAGGCAGCCTTCCTGCCCAGTCGGTCTTATCAGCGCAGTATCCCTGCGGCCAGGCTGTCACCGGCACTATCAGGGCAGTGTTTGATAAGAGTTTGGTGTCTTTCTTCTCCGAGGAGGGAAGCGGGAGTCCCCCAGAACCCACCCAGGCCCCTTCCGTAGCTGTTGGAGAGAGGCAGCTGCAGAGGACGATTAGCTCGCATCTCTGCCGGCTCCAGGAGGAGCTCTGAACAACCACCCCCTACCCGCGGCGTTGCAAGTAAGGTGGGGCGAACTGGGCCTCGGCAGACATTTAGGAGGCACGGTGGTGTTGGGTTGAGGCTTGGACTAGGGGATCTCAGAGGTCTTTTCCAACCTTAACGGTTCTATGAAATATGGATGAAAAAAGCACCCGGAGAAGGAGATCTCTGCCCAAAGCACATACCCGAAACAGCAAGGCAGCCTTCCAGAGCAGGAGCCCAGGAGACGCACAGGAACTCCGCACCTGAGCTGGGAGAGGGAACTCTGCACTTTGCTGAGGCCAAGGACTCCGAGGTTTTTCTTACGTCCGTTAGGGTGAGGTGCCCTCCGCTCGAGAGGCAAGCTACGGGCTGGGAGCTTGAGTCAGAGCCTTGAGGTCCGCGCCCGACTCCCATGCACCACCGCTCGCCACACGGCGCCGAGGGGACGGACGCAGCCTCCAAGGGACTCTGCGGCCGCCGAACGTCAGCCAGGCACAGCTGCCCCTTGGCACAGCAGAGGAGCAAGGTGTTGCCGTCCAGGAACGCCAGGCCGCTGAGCTCCTCGTCGTTTCCGGAGGCTAGAAAAAGAGAGGCAGATGTCAGATGCCACCGGGAGCTTTTCCGTGATTCCGCTGCTGCGATCTTGCCTGAGAAAGCAGATTTCTAGCCTTGTCCCTGGAAGTGGCTTTCAAGCAATGCCAGTTAGGTCTTCAAGAGAGCCAGCCGCAGAGGCCGACAGCCTGCTCGAGAATTATCTCTGGGTCCACGCGGGGCGGGCGCAGTCTGTACCCCTCAAAAGGTGATGTTAACACCCAGGCAGAGGAGACAGGCAGGCCCACGCCTGACACTAGCTCTGTTTGAGCTCCCACGGGGGACCTGACACGGGCCAGGGCTCTGGCCGCCGATGCCTCCAGCACCACCCTTCCCTCCTTTTGCTCAGCACACCGGGTGAGAGCCGCTGGACCACCGCATCTCCCACCAGTCCTTCTCTGTTTGTAAACAGCAGGTCAAGTGAGGCACCTTGCCCTGCANAGATTTTCCTCACCAGGGGATGAAGTGTGTAGGGACTGAGTCTTACTGTGTAGTGAAGGCAGATGGTCTCCAGGACCCCTCCAGGACTCCAAACAAACCAGACCTGGATTCACCACCTCGAGGTAAGGCAGGGCTGGTTTAACGAGGCTGGTGCGATTCCTCCTCTCACCCGCAGGGACAGATCACAGAGCAACACAGAGTTCGCTCAGAAGTTGATGCCGATTTCAAAGACCCCACGCGATGTGGCTCTGGGGCCAGCCCCTCCCTCATTGGGACAACACATACAGCAGCCCTCTGCTAACCCAATTCTTTGCACTGAAACCATCTATGGAGCTCTCGTAGGGCACGGATCTGGGGCAGAAGCCTGAGAAATCACTGTCCTGGGAGTAGCGAGAAGCTGGAGGTGGACCAGAGCGTTGTAACCTCTTTCCTCAAGACAGCGTACTTTCTGCAAATGTCTTTATAACCTTTTCACACGTCTGAAAGTGCCCAGCCAGGGAAATGTTCACCACTTGAGCAGTTACCCTGGCTTTAACCAAACCACCAAAACTTTCCAAAATCAGACATTAGACTTGGTTCGAATACCTGCCATGTAGACATTTTTCCTCGATTCGACCTCCGTAATTTGGACGCTGTTGAGTCTTGAGCCGTGAAGGACCCATGGGGCTCTGGCCGAAATGGTTGCAATTTTAGCCCAAGGTTGCCCAGTGCCATTTTCTGTAGGTATGGCACTTACAGATTTAATAACATCTATTTGAAAGAGACGTAAGCAGTTGTAAAACACATCAGGAGTCAAGCAGTCCACAAGATTAAGCTGTTTCACAAAGGTGCCTCGCAAAGCTGAAAGTGACCTACTAAACCAGTAAGAAATCCAATTACGACGAACCCCCTCTCCAGAATAAAACCACTCTTTTCAACACATCCAACCAGGATTGACAACAAGCCATTTAAAATCTAACAAAATGCATAGGGCGTTGTGAATCAAGATGTTTCTTTTCAACAAAGAAGAGTAAGAAAACTTCTAATGACATTTTGCACTTCCTTTCCGGTGGTTTCAAAGTATTTCACAAGAGTAGACCAAGCAACAGCAATCCTTTCCTAGAAGCAGGCAGACATTAGGTTTGGAGAACTGAGGTGGTTCATGGTATATCCTGAAAGGTGATGTATGGAGCTCTTTATTTCTAACCCTTGGAGGTGTTAAGGGAACGTTGTGCTAACTATATGACTAGGGCTTTTGTTTGTGTGACTACGAGCTAACAAATAAGTGGAAAGCCACTGTGACAGGCCCAAACCTACTAATTCCCTTAATGAGGTTTGTGCCATCAAGTCTGTTTCTCTCCAAGCCCCCAGAGTTGGTGTAGACGCTTGTCTCACACCCTTCTCCAGCCCCTGCCACACAAGGGCAGCCACTCAGGACCTCCCTGAATGCGACCGGCACTCCTCTCCTCATCGTACGCCCAGGAAGAAGGGGAAGCTAAAGACGCTTGACGCAAGGACTACATTGAGAAACTACTCAAGCTCAGAATCATGTTCCCTTACCAGAGTCCTCTGCTGACACCTGCCAGACCTGGAGGGAGCTGTCTGGTGGTCCGCTCGTCACCAGCAAGCTGAGGGGGAAAAAAAAAACAAACCAACAAACAAACCCCAAAACTCTTCAGGAGCAGAGAACGGTCTTTTTTTCCCCAGCCCAGGACAAACTGGTTACGATGAGCACGGCTGCGCTCTGCCACTCCTCCTGTGCTCAGGAGCTCCTGCGTCTGCTTGGAGCAGAGAAGGGGCCGTAAGGAACATAACACCAGAACTCCTCATGCCAGGGTCCTCTACACAGCCCAGGCAAACACAGTCCCAGGCAACAGCATTTAATTAGCACATTTTCCAAAAGCGCTAGACTAAGAACGGTGCAAAGAGCCCCAGAGTAGCAACGGGAGCTTGCGTAGGAGGAGAGAGCTGAGCGAGTGTAAAGAACCAGCCAGAGGGAAGCATGTTTTCCTGGTCTAAATCCACAGCAGGAAAAAACCTTCTGAACCTGCCTATGCGGGGACTTACGGAGCGGCGGCAGCAGCCACTAGCATCCTGCTCTTCCTGCTGAGCACCTCCACGCAGCGCCAAATGCGGAAGGAAGGGATGGAAAAGGCAGAGCAAGGAAGCTACACAGGCCTGTTGCTCAGGAGCGGGGTGGGGAGGGATGCCTGGTGAGCCAGCATCAACGTCAACAGCCCTTGCGGCTCACTTCTGGAAGAAGCTGAGGATTCAAGTTATCCAGCAGCAGCTTCAGTTTCCCTGCCAGCTGCCCCACAAGAGGCACCACTGCAGCTTTCAGTACCGCAGCAGTGGGGTGCACCCCGTTTTGCTGAGCACCCTGACGGATGGCTCCTCTCCAAACACCACAGCAGGGTTCTGGGAGGATCGCTACGTGTCGCTGGCCAGCAAATCCCCACTCAGCCTCACACTGCTCTCAGAGGTGGCAGGATTGACCAGCTGGGTTGGGAAGCAGGCAAGGAAAAGGAGCTCGCTCTCAGTGGACGAGCCCCCTCTCCATCTCCAGTACGCCCTGGAAGGACCCTGTGGCCATACCTGGTGTCCGGCACATATTTCAGGCTGTACACCGGGCGGTTTGAAAATCCACCACATTCCACCTTGAAATCTCTCTCTGGACACAGGCCCTAGAAATGAGAGGCAAAGTCATTTCTTCCCACTTAGTGGTGCAGAACTTGGAGCGGTCAGTTACCATGAAAAAAGACAAGAGACATGAGACACACTCTCGCCTGGTAAAGCTCTGGCCTGTCCAGTGATGCCTATTCCAACAGGAGCTACAGGATTGAAGGATCTCACAATAGTTATAGGAAAAAAAAACACGGAGAAAGCTCCTGCCAAGAGCTCTGCCTGGGTTCGTTGCCATCCGCACACGTCTGGCTCAGGAGCTTTCTGCTTACCCGGTGACCAAACACCACCTTCTGCTTTAGCGTAGAGGTCGCCCACCCAAGGGCCAACATCGCTGTCCAGCAGCGCGGTGCCCCAGGCTCAGCCACCTCAGACAGTCCCTTCTTCATCTCCCTTGGTGTCCTCATCTATCCTATTCCCCCACAAAACGCTTTCGTTCACCTATCTGGAGGTGAAGTTTTCACGGCACAAGCTGCCCGGAGAGCAGCAGGATTACGTGACTGGGCTGCCAACCTGCGCTACTGCACCTGAACAGCAGCCGGGTGAATTACGTGCCTTCCTTTTTGATCAAAGCTGCTCAAAACCTGACCGAGCCCTCGTCAGAGCGACTGAGACCAGGTAACAGCTTGTGAAGCCCAGCACAGCACTGCCCAGTCTCTGAAGACATCAGGCCGTGGAGGACAGAGCAACCTGGTGCCACCCGGGCTGCAACACCCACCTGGGTCTCCTTCGCCTGCAGCGTCGGTGGTGGGAGCAGCTGCAGGATCTCATGCCCACCGGATTGTCCGTACCCAGCTACGCAGACACCTTGGAGGTGGGGATGAAGAACCAGGGACGTGGTGAGGGATGCCCCCCGGCCTGGCCCGCCCCCTCCCTGAGCCAGACCCCCGAGGCATGATACGGTCCACTCTGGACGCAGACCCAGAGCCCCGGCTGAACCCCGGTACAGCCCCAGACACTTGGCCCCACGCCCGGGGTGCTGGCCCTGCACCTTGGCCTCCCCTCTGGGGCCCTGGCCCAGACCGACCCCGTGGCCTCCCTTCGCCATGGCCCTGGTCTGGACTGACCCCGTGGCCTCCCTCCTTTCCTCTCTGTGGCCCCAGCCCAGCCCCATGGCCATTTCCCCCAGCCCCATGGNCCATGGCCATTTCTCCCAGCCCCATGGCCGTTTGCCCCAGGCCCCTGTGGCCCCAGCCCAGCCCCATGGTCATTTACACCACCCCCCGTGGCCACTTTCCTTACCTCCCCCATCCCCGTGGCCATTCCCTCAAACCCTGTGGCCATTTCCCCCAGCCCTATGGCCGTTCCCCTCAAACCCTGTGGCCATTCCCCCCAAACTCCGTGGCCACTTTCCTTAGCCTCGTGGCCATTTCCCCCACCTTCATAGACCCAGCCC
>VZTL01074671.1:6500-25785 GCA_013400535.1 Scopus umbretta
AAAGGGGCAGGTAGACAGACAATTTCACTCAGCAGAAATTACAGCTTGTTTTGCTGAACAGCACTTCATTGTCAAGACCTGTAAAGGAGGTGGAGGTGTTTTGTTTTGTTCTGAGTGAACAAGCAGAAAAAGTCCCTAAATACACAGACACCTCAATTGCTGATGATCAGTGTACTGAGCTCTTCCACGCTTTCACCAATTTGTCCAGCAGCAACACAAAAGTTTAGTAAGTTCTGTAAATGTGGATAAAGCTTGCTCTAAAGTCCCTTTAAAAAGCTCTCCCACCAAAAAAAAAAAAAAAAAAGAGAAAAGAAACAAAACATATGATGGAAATACGCAGACTACAGAGAAGTATACAATACATTTTCTTTATATTTAAAGAAAAAATACAAGGCATTTTCTGTCATCCACCAAACACTGATATGCATGTTCACTTGCAATATCACAACTGATAGAAACAAAAACAGAAAACCAAAACCAACAAAAGAAACAACCAAACAAACAAAAAAAAAACCACAAATACCACACAGGTGAACAGAAAAGATGGACAAAGGCGAAGCACTAAACTAAATGGCTATTCAATGACAATGAGAAAACATGCTTAAAAAAACTTCCCTTCCTTTGCCTGCACAATGAGAAGACAGGACCTTGTCACGGGAGGACAAGGCAACACACAGATGAAATTTAAAGAGAGCTGACAACATTTATTTTCACCAGCAAAAAATGTTAACAGCGATGTGTATTGCTTCTGAGCTAAAGACAAATAGTCACCAATTAATGAAATATACATATCGACTAATTCCTCATGATGTTGTGCAATGACCTGAACATACCAACATCCACTCCAAAATTTCAATTAATATAAAGCTAATGTAACGGTGGTTTTCCAAGATCACATGCGGTCTAAGATTTCCAAAACTCAGAAACCTCTCAAACTGCCGATAGCTGCACGTTAAACGATGAAGCAGCAGCGACGGGCAGCGTTTCCAAAGAAAGCAAGAGCGCACCTTAACCGCAGGCTGCGCCGCGCCACCCCAGCCTCCAATGGCCAGGGCACAGAACCGACCTGGATTTTTAACTTCACTGCAAAACCTGTTCCACAGATTTGAAGTGAAGTAACCACAGATAGCACAGCATTTAACGCCTGGGTATCCCCACAACCGTTACCAGTGCCTTTACTGTGGTTTGCTGTAGAAGCTCTACTGGCTTTTCATGACCAAAAGCGGTTGAAATCCTCACCACCAGTAGATTACTGCCCACAAAACTCATTCCCATGAACACAAGAACTTGAATTTAGCAATAGATGCCCAGAGAGAGCATTTCTATTTTATCTCAAAGCGCATCTAATGGCATTAAACAAAAATCCAAGTGTTAAAACTCTAGAAAAAGTGGTATTAAAGAGATCTGCCACCTCTTACTGATATTACACAGTAAATGGTAGACGTTGCTGCTTCTTGTCAGTGTTTTGAAGAACATTTCTAAGTGGAATAGGCAGAAAAGGTATTTGCTAACTTAACTGGTCCACAGATTAAAAACAAGAAAGTGAATAATGCAAAAACAGAAGTATGTTGAAATTCTCATTTATTTCTCTTGCCATACCCATCCCTACTAAAGTATCATTCACATGCTCTTACACGTTATTTTCCCATATTTTTGTTGTTCAAAGATGAAACTCCATCCGTCTTAGAAAACAATATGACATATCATTAACCTTATCTATTGCAAGACCAGATGTTATCTGAAGATTAAAAAAGGGTTAAGATGCTTTGCTCTAGGAAAAGAAAAAGCCAAAGTACAAAGACTTGCTGTACTGCAACATCTTTGAATACACACTGTAACAGGCTGAAAAAAAAAATTCTGAAAGCCAGAAGTCATACTAGTATGCTTGTAATGATAGTTATTTCATGTAATTAAATATACTGTATTACTTTCGTAAAACTAGGTATTCATGAACATTTTAACACTAAGAAATGACTGATGCAGTAAAGGCAACCTCTAAATGTCAAGATTCCCAGCAATACTGCAGTGTGTAGTCTTTTGCCAGAGGTGAATAACATCCAAGTCGCACAACTTCTGGCTGTCGCTTCCAAATACAAGCAAGCTAGGAAGTGAAAAAGGACTGTTGGAAAACAGAAGATTATTGAAGGTAAGATTGGACAATACTGAACTAGTACATTAAATTTACAGCAAAAAACAGTTTTGAACTTAGAAGTAGTCATAATTTTTTTTTTTTAATCACCTGAAATTACTCCCCTCCTGTTCTGGTACTAACAGAGTATCGAGAAAACAGCCAGTAGACTTCACCATACACTGCAGCTCTGACTGATGCTATGTCATAGGAATTGCTGCACTTTAGCAGGTTGTCTATCCCAGTAGCAGAAATCAGGATGATCACATGTATTTTAGGTGCAAGTGAAATATTTTTTGCTTCAGAGTAATTCAGTACTCCTTCTAAACATGTATTGCTCTTTTTGGTTTCCAGTTACCCTTTGGCTGTGGCCAAGTCAACCATGGTACATATATCTCACACCAAGAATTTGTTGTAATGACTACTCTGCAGTCTTCCTGTGGTGGAGGGTGCAGGAGCCAGCAGGTGCTCGAGCATCCAAATGAGGTTGTTGCCATACATACATGCAGTGCAGAACTGGAAAAAGATAACCAACTTAGAGAAGTCACCAAGCACCTCAGAAACATCAACCACTGCACTCAGTAGGCGATGCCAGCAGAACACTACGAGCCAGCAGCCAGAACCGTTTCCAGGCTTAACAATGCACTAGGTGCCTGGGCAGCCTCTAGAATGCAAAACTGAAAGACTGGAAATTGTAGTTGTACAAGCTATGGAAGTGGTTTCATCGTATTATGATGTTCTTTACCGGATCTACGACATTTAGGATTCTGAAGTAATGGGATTTTCATCTTTGTACCATAATGAACTTTTGACAGATGCATAATTTCAATAACTGAAGAGCTAGGAACAGAATGCTATAGAAGATACTTTAAACATATCAGTTTTTTAAAAGATAGCAATAGATAACCTCTTCACATGTAGCATTAAAAAAAAAAATCTCCAGAAACTTTAGCAATTTTCTAATTCACTTTCTAGCCTATGTCCAAACGTTACCAATTATCTAAATAAATGCTTACAATGAACTGGGAATTTTTTCCCAAACTACATTTCAACTGACTTTAGTAGCAATTATTTTCTATGCCTGTCGCTGTGGGAATAGTGGCATCAACAATTAGAACAGTGAATGACTGAGTAGGTAGAAGTTGATAGATGGGAGTAAAGCTTATGGTCATATAAAAATCTTCAGGACAAAAAAAAAAAAAGGAAAAACCTAGAAAAGTGACACTGTACAGTGTCATTTAAACTGTAAAAAAGGCCTTAAACCAGAAATCTTGTAATTTATAATACTTAAATAAGGTGACATATTCTACTGCTTCAAAAACTCATCCCTTCTCTTTTTTTTTATTCAACAGATAAATTAGTATAACACTCATAATGTGTCATAGCATTTCAGCTAATCTTTCCATCTAATAAAGCAGTAGCAGTAATTTTAACTGAAATTATCATCCAAAAATGGCAAGTTTGTCATTTTGCAAAGATCAGACTTTCAAGGTTTTTTTCAAGACTAATAATATCCATTATTTGCTATAATTCTCTTTCAGGCTTTTTCAGATCACACCATGATGGAAATACCTTTTCTACTGGGAAACGTTTATTAGTCAAAATCCGACTGTGAACTACCAAAAAGATATTATTCCTTCTTATTTTACTGCTGTTCTGACAGAGCAACCACATCACCTACTAATATTTAGAGTAATTACTTGTGGCATTATATCTACTCCTGACTAGAATAGTTACATTTGGATTTTAAAAGTTTGTGGGTGGAATATAACCAACCCGCTATTATTCAGCAAAACTGAATCACAAAATATGTAGATGAAACTCTCCCCCCCCACCCAGGGCAGTAAAAGCTATTTAATTATTTAAAAATTCAATTTAATTTTTGAGGACATATACGCAGAGTGAATCTTCAGAGACAATAGTAATGTCTCCTCTGCTTAATTTAGTTCTTTATAATTAGTATTGCAGTCCTAATGTTTTCATTATTTGGACTTTAATCTGCTGATTACTTTGTTGAGGTAGGTTTATTAATGGATAGTGCCCCCAATTAGTGCCTTTAATTATTGGTTCCTTGCTGGATTTTCCTTCCTTTTGTAGTTGGTAGGCAGCCTTTAATTGTTTGGTTTTTTTAGTTTCTTCTGCTGCTTTTCTTTAAAGATAGTGCATTTGCTTCCGTAACAAGTACAAAAGTATATTCATAACAGCAGTGAGCACTGAACGACACTTTCATAACTGGCACTCTTACCAAGGTCATTACATTTAATATTGTTCTTTGTTCCCTTGTTCTTTGTCATCTTTGTGGCTGATGCTTTCATGGCCATAACCTCATTCACATGTTTTATTTTCACTTGCCTCCTCTCCATGTTATAATGCAGCTCTTGGTAAAAGTTGTGATGTTATAATGGTCAAAAAGTGACACATCTGTTTACTCACATTGTCTCTGACTTTTGCTATATGGCAGCTGATTTCCAAGGGTTCAGCGAGTTATTTGTTAGGGGGAGAAGGGTGGAGGCGTGGGGACTGGCAGCACTTTTGAGTCAGCTACTTAGGAAAACACTTTTCTTTTTGTATTCTACTCTGGCAGGGCTTTTCAGCAGGGGATGCCTAACTGACATTGGTTCATTCTGCAGAACTACACCACACTGACCTTCATGAAGAAATGCAAAATGTTCCTGTTCTCTCAGGATTTTTCAAGGAGAGGATCGCTATTAAGTAACAAGCAGATGAGGCCTGTAGCTCTGCTGAAGACCGCTGCTTTTAATAAAGGATTTTTGTTTCTTACACTAAGTTAATAACACATTTCAACCACTGGTCAGGTAAATATTTTGGGATACTATTTTATCTCAACTACCTTAAGTTGCCTTTCTTCTTTGTAAGAATCTGACTTCAGAGCCCCTTGTACTTTTGAGCATTTTTTCAGCTCAGGGATGAACTAAAACCCAAGCAAGCTAGAAATTCCTACAACATAATTCAACTTCCACACAGAAGCCCCAATCATTGCTATTCAGGGCACAAGCAAAAGTGATGAGCCAGCAGCATCTTGGTGGCAAGGTGCATCAGGGCAAAGGTCTTGGATGGTACCGTCCCTGCCAACATGCAATTCCAACTCTTCCACTTTATGTCACTCACAATAGAAAGTGAACAACCTAATAGCCAGACCATTTATCTAATATTTAAGTTTAACCACGTTGAAAGTAGTATCACTACTTTTTCATGAAACCTGGGTTTACATCCTTAATTTTAAGCAGCATCTGAGTTGCTGAGGTTTTCTTTTACCAAATGTTTTACCGTGTTTCAGTCTCACAGGTATTGAGACCTGTATGAAAACTTCAGTTTAGATATTGCCCAAATTATCTAGCTTCAGAGCAACAACTGACTTCTGAAAATAGGTCTAGCTGACCTTTACCTCTTCTGTCTAAAACAGAATTAGTTCCGTTCATACAAAAAAGCTACAGACCTCAGCATTTCTAGCTTTCTCATTATTCAGGGTGGGGAAGGAAGCAACCTCACTAAAAGTAGCACTCTTAGAAAGAAATGCAACTTGACAGGAATGCAGACAGCCTCTGATTTTCTTCTTCTTCTATCCTCTATCAATTTTTTATTTTTTTAACTACCATGGAAATATATAATCCATGGTTTGTCATGCAGATCCATCTGTGTTTAGGCCAAGACTGAAAAAGCAGTAGCAGACCAAACAGTTAATCATATTCTTCACCTTACAACCTCAGGCAAATGACCTCGAACACTGCAAAACCTAACCTTCATCAAGTCCAAATAAAAGTAATAATTAATTCAATAATGTTAATATACAGAAGCTTAAGAACTATCCTCAGGACACAGCAGAATGTTAAATACACTAAAACAGCTCTGAAAGATAATATAGCAATGAAGAGCCAAAATATCTTTCTCAGAGGCCCTTTCCACTGCATGCCACTTAAAAGCAAATTTTAACTGGCATATCGGAGTTTTATCAAAACTAAAGGAAGAAAATCAGCACTTTGGCTTCTTCCACAATGGAACAAACATGAGTTCTAGGAAATAGCCCAGGATTTCCTGCCACAAATTATCACAGCTTACCACAACTTCCACAAAGCAGTATCTTCACATTTCCCTCAATACCCCTGATGCTCCCTTCTGCCTCCCATCAGCTGAGACAGGAGGATCCCGCAGTGACCATTCCAGGTGCACAAGCAGCCAGCCAGGCTACAGCTGAGCTTCTGCAGCAGCCATTCCCCCTGGTGCGCACAAACTTAAATCTCCCTCCTTCATTCAGTCACAGATTTTCACACAACTAACAGGAACGAATTACCTCCGAGTTTTTTTTCAGCTGTTAAATGCGGAGAAGCAAGTTCCAGTGTTGCAGCGAGGGACTGATGGAGCAACAAGCAGAGCAGTCGCATAAACCTCACCTCTTAGGAGAGTAAGCTGCAGATGCAGTGCATTTGGCAAAGCTAAAGCTTTCATTTCTGACTCAAGGTTTACATAAAAAGAGTGTACAGCCAAGATAATCCATCCTTAATTATGCCTGAGATTTCCTGACCTTTGTGTTCAAATAGCACACGGTGACAGTAGGTTGCAAGGTTACAAGCCAGTTTTCATTAGTTATATCAGTATTAATCACACAGGTATAATCCTATGCACCTTCATTTGCTTCCAATCCATTTCCCTGGTCAAATTCCAGAGCAAGTTGGTTAAAATTACCCAGCTGTATTACTAAGCACCAAGCACGGCCCGATGAACCCAATGAAGTTGCTGACTGCTTTTGATCATTTACTAGGGCTCAGGAACTCAAAAACAGAAAATTATGTCAAGCTACACAGTTCATGAAATGAAGCTGTAACTAAGGTTCCGTTTTACAGACTTGCTTTAGCCTCCATATATGAGGAGTGCTAGGAAAAGCATCCAAGGCTGCAGAACTGTTACCTGTGTCATGAGACAGGAGGGATTCTTCTCATCTAATAAAAAAAAATATATATTTTTTTTTTAGTAAAGGAGGATGTTAATCAATGACTAACATCCCACAGGCAGCTCTACTAAAATCATATCGTTTCAATCTTCCAAGAGGTCAAAAGACTTAAGCAATTTCTGAATCAAGAACTGAAGTCCTGGAATACCAGCACATTTCAGAAAATAAAGCTGTAATCAGAAGATAAAAGCTCCAATGACTTGAAAAGGACAGCGTTAACAACTTTTACAAAGCTGCACCATCCCCAAATTGAGTTTTAAGATGACAGAAAGACTGAGAAAGAAACATTAAGTAATAGTGTTACACAGCAACCTCAGTAATATTCAGTAAGTCAGAGGCTAGTAAATAATCATTTTGACAAACACATATAAAATCTTGTATTTAGAAGCAAAGGATGAGTGTGGAGAACGAGGGCCTCCATGCCAGGAAGGAAGTACTGAAAGAAAAATTTAAAAATGAAAGTATTTAAAAACAACCAAACAACCCCAAAAAGCCAAATCAACCAAATGTGGGTTCTTCGTACAACGGTGGGGCCAAAGAAACACGTATGAACAGCAGGTGGGAGCTAACTGCCTGGGCATTAAATGCTGGGGTTGGAGGAGGACTTCGTTGCAGAAACTGCTGCAGCCTAGAGCAGGGAGGCAGACAGATCAACCCACACACAGCCACCCCCAGTCCCTTCTGGTAATATAATCTACAAATCATGTAAAAATTTCCATAACCCAAAAGCCTGATTAGCTTCCTTTGAAAGGAAAGAGTAACAAAAGAAGGAAACTGGCCTTTAACAAGCAGTTAATAATCTCTCAGCCTTTTTTGTTGTTGTTGTTCAAAAAGACTTCTCGTGTCTCAATATATTGTTAAGCCCAAAACAAGAGGGAAAAAGACCATGCCTGGTAAAAACAACTTTTCACAACAGCAAATTATGTTGATTTTCTAAATAAAAGAGATCTCCTCAAGATCTCCATAGCAAAGGAAACAGACTACTAAAGCAGTATTTCTGTACAAAATTTCAGTAAAGCTCTGACACAGGATGCATAGGTCAAATGTGTAGATACTATTAAAGCAACAAAATACAGAAAAACGAAAAGCTACACAAAGGGGCAACCCTGGAGGTTATACATATTCAACTGGCAGAAATATAATTGGTATCCTCTGGATTTTTTCATGAGCTCTAGCAGCTTCCAGCATGGCATATGCCACTGTGTTGTATGGAAACTAAACACTAAGTATGTGTTATCATGTACACACACGTTTCTCCTTCACCAAAAAAACATAGTTATATACATATTTATCTAATCACCAGAAGTTTCAAAGACAAAGAGGTATGGAAACTCACTGTTTCTGTCATGAAGGAGCAATGGCTGTTAGAGTATGGGTAGGAAAAAGCAACACCCATTTCTGAGTTTCTAGGCATTATTAATATCCATATGACTTCAGCAGTACCAACATGGACCTTTTAAAAATATTAGCATGGAGTGGCAAAACAAAAATCCTAATCTTGAACTATGAGCTTACTCGAGTAATATTAAAATGCTGGGCAACAAATGAAGCAGATAATACTGATGTGTAGAAACCACAGATAAAAGACATTCCTGAAACACTCTTCTCATACTCTTTTAAACAAAATAACTGATGATTGTATGCAAAATATCAACAGAAACAATAGAGCAACATGTGGAAGGCTGGGTTCTCTCAAAGGTGAACATTTATTCCTCAAATCCAGTGCTAATAAGACTATAAATTGACAACAGCAACAAGAAGAGAGTTATAAGCTCATCTAGCTGGGTTGCCTCTTAGCATGGGTGACCCTGAGCTCAAAATTTCCTGCTGCATACTCGTAATGCAGGGGGCCTGGAAGACTTCTTTGCGAGAGTGCCATTAAGAGCAGGTTTATTGTAAAAAAAGCTCCACAACGCTGACTCAGTCTGCCCTAGACTATCTCAAGACTGGTAAACAAAGATTTCACCCTAATTGGTGATTACCAGCAGACACAGAAAGTCTATTATCGTATTTCAGAGAGAGAGAGTCATCAAGCCCACTATTTGCAAGAGCATGCAGATTAACCTGTATATACTAGCAATTTACATTTCCAGAGTAAAGAGCAATTAATTTGTTTTAATTCATTTAATACTCTTTCTTTTGTAAATTAGATAACACTGTAGAGTATCCATCTATCCAATTTCTCTAAATAGCTATTACATCTAAATTAACCGAGTTCCTTGCAACACCTTTAGTTGCCATGGTTTGTGGAAGACTTCAACCCCCACTGCAATGACCTCTGGACATGCAGCTGGAATTTCACCATGGGATTTCGGATTCCCCCTGCCCCCTCCTCTTTTACAAGTACACTGTGGGGAGGTAGATACTAAACATCAGGGGCTTGTAATGATCAGATCACTAAACTGCCCAATCTAATATAAGGACACAGAGTGTTGTTCTTGTAAGATTAAGATTTCAGAAGTCTGCATTTCTTTAAGAAAATAAATTCTCTACCATGCAGGTACTCTCACAGCAGCTAAAACATTATCTTTTTGCCAATGTCTTCTTAACATTAGTCCAGTGATTTCATCAGTGCCAATAATCTGACTGTTTACCCCTCTGCAAGTCCATGCGGCTGAATTGCTGAAAATGTATCTTGCTGATGAGCTTCCAGGTGAAGATCAGGCATCTGAGAAACTACTCTACTTGCTAGTTAACTCTAAGATTCACCAAACCTCTAATCCACACGGAATTCATCCCAAACACTGTGCAGTGATACTAGCAAATAGTTACAAAATGCCTTACTGCACTGGTTCCCAAAAGATTCAAGCAGAACAAACCTGTCCCATTTCACATTCTTGATTTCAGAAATCTTGTGCCTCACTTCACAGCTGAGGAAAAGTGTGCTTGACCTGGAAAACGGCCCTGCCTTTCTTTTAAATGGGAAGAGAAGCTTGTAAAAGATGGCTATGCCTGAAAACATGAGCAGAATTCCAAGTATGCTATTTCTCAGATAACAGGAGGTGACCAGTCTTTAGGTTCCCAAGAACATTTCAGAGTTTAGCTAAGGAAGTCCCTGAAGAGATACTCAGTTTTAAAAGGCAAGTAAATGTAACAGTATCTCAGGACCAAGTCTGCTGACCTGAACAAAAGTGCCCTTACTTCCACAGCAAGAGGCCACTAAAGGGATTGTTAACCAAAGGAAACCATACCAAAAAAAAAAAAAAAAAAGTTTTTCCAAAGACTGTGCAAGATGGACATCGTTTTCCCCATTCTCCTGTGGAAACTGTGAATTCATCTACCATTTTGACAGAACCCTTACAGCACAGCACACATGTCCAGCTGGACATTTGAGACATTATCTGAAAGCCTTTTGAAGACAACTTTTGTCTTTACTTTGGGGTGCCTCATTAATATGGCACACTCTTAGAAGTAAGCAAAATGTTTTCAACTGCTACATATCTGCTTTGGCTTCAGCCTCCTTGGAGGCAAGTTCTGCTCGAGGTAACAGTTTCCACTTATCCTGGCAGTAGATTTCAAGATACTTTCCATTTGTCATTATATTCCACAGACAAATTTTTGCTGAAGACAGCAAGGCAAGACCAGATCAGAGTGGATGTTCTTTCTACCTGCAAGGTATCCTCATTGAGTGATTCTGGCTCCACTGCAGATTAAAAGCAATGCATCAGGTGAGGGAGTATGTATCGACTATCTGAAAGGACCAATGGCAGATACAGGCTACTGGCTTTCATGATGTCATCACCAGTAGTCATAATAATTGAGCTTTTTTGTCAGACAGGAACTTTAGCATCTGAAGTCTCAGGATTCTAACCTTTGGGGGGGGGGGGGGGGCACAGGGAAAGGGAATCTAATCCAAGGGAAATAACAACCTAAAGGATTAAAACCATGAAGTGAAGGTCAAAATCCTTCTACTGCTGGTATTACAACCAAAATATTCATCAATAAAATACAGTATCACTTCTTTTGGCTAGATAAATTTGCAGACTTCAGTGTACAACAGACACTTTTGGCAAAAGAAAACAAAGACTCATTAGAAGAATTGCAAGCATTAATGGAGGTCTGGAAAATCTCTCATTTGATAGAGACACCTATGAAGTCCAAATAATTATTTATTTCAGAAAAGTTTAAGAGATTATTTGCTCATAGTCTAAAGAATTTAAAAAATGAGATTTCCGATAACAGGCAACTTCTTCACCTAGAAAAAAAAATGCATAATGAGATACAACAGAGCAGAACCTCAAAGCTTAGACAAATTCAAATTACAAATAGCTGTTTGTTTAAATTCTTTAAGTTATAGTAATTTACCACTGAAACCACGTACCTCGGGATTTGGCTTATTATCCATTGGATAGACTCTCTGTATCAGTACCTTTCCAGATACAGGTCCAGAAAAAAGTACAAAATGTAATGGGAAAGCCTATGAAGGCAACAGAGAAGATTAAAATCTACAAATCTATAAGTTAATCTATTTGCTCTTGGACCTTCTTACACACGAGTCACAGCAGAGACTTGTTAGTCTTCACATGAAAAATTTGAGAAGCTGAAATTTAAGAGCTTAGTACCGACACAGCAATTAGCATGGACAGAAATTAGATTAACTGAGTAGGCAAGAACCTTTTCAAAGCACTGAAAATTATCTCAAATTTGTGGGTATTCAACCGGAATAGTTTCTCACATTACATTTTGATCCCTGTAGTAAAGCTTCTAAATACTAGATATTAGCAGGTTTAGTAAGACATTTAAAGGAAGGGAGGGAGTATTGGGGGGGAAGCTTTGTACTTTTTAGAACTGGAATCATAAATAATGTTGTCCCACTTGGCAGAAAACAAAGGAAATCCTAGGACACGTAAAACTAACATTGTTCAAGTGCTAGTAGTCTTTCCACTGCCTCCTCCTTTCAAAGAAAGGATCCACTCCATATACTAAGCAAATCTTAAACAAAACCAAAAAGACTCAAACAAAAAGCCCAAGGTCAAAACAAAACTGAAGACCTGATTTATAGGCAGGATTGAGGATGAATCCACAATCATGCATTGTCTATACACATTTCCTAAATGTTTTAGTAAAGATCTTATTAAATACTATTTGTTTATCAAAAATCATCATACAGTAAAGGAATTTAACAGCAAAAATCTCAAATACTAAGACATCTCAGCTTTTTCTATTAAAAGCTATGAAATAATTCAATAATTGTAAGCCATCCCCACAAAGATAACATATTCCTTTTTATTAAGAACATTTTTGAATCTTATGTTCTTTTTATGAAGAACATTTTGAATCTTTGTACTTCTGTATAAGCCTCAGTCAATCCCAACAGTTTTTTTTTTTTGAATCATCACTACATGTTCCCTGGGGCAAAGCTCACACAAAAACTACAGAATGTCTCCTGGTACTAAACCTTCTGTGAATCAAGCTTTTAGATACTTGCAACGCTCTCGCATCAAGACGTTCATACAAATCTGAATTATTTATTCACCAATTTTTGTGCAACTTCCCAAACACCAATGGAGACCAAGACTATTTCAGCTATTTGATGTTACATCTTCTCAAGTGGCTAAAGAGGCTATAAAGCACCCCATTGCTTAAGCCTGCCATCTCAGTTCCATTAGCAGTAAAGACCTCTCTATTCAAACTGCTAAGTAAATCCTCCGAGAGCCCGGGGACTGTTTCATGCTTGAAAGCAACTGTTAAGAATTTGACAACAACCAAACTGTTCCTATTTAATCCTTCTCCCAAGGTAAAAAGAATTATAGGTAAACATATGCCTTCATTATTTGCTTTGCTGCATTTCAATACTCAATCCCACACAAAATTGCCAGCCAAGGATTTAATGCAATCTCTTCTGTATTTCAGAGCTATTGCCTTTACAGAATGCAAAAAGCTTAATAAGGGCTATAGAGTTGGTTAGCAAACAACTCTATTTTCTATAACACACACTAGAGATTTTGCAAAGGTAACTTTAATGATGCAAGGAGTTTTGGTATTTTTTTTTCAAGTTAGGATTTTCAGGTAAACCAAAATCGTTGTTAATCCATTCAATCTGCCAATAAGTATTTTTCTTTTTAATTAACAGAAACAAAATTGATCTATTACAGAGTACAACAACTCTAGTTTTACCCCATACACAGATTTACATAAGCTTTCTTTTGGGTTAGTAATATGTATGTTAATCAAGCACTAGAATATCAAGGAAAGCTTCTTAGATACATTGTGGAATTCATTAAAATGAAAATTTCAAGCCTTCAGTCAGGTTAAGTCAGAAATGAAAACACTTCAAAGTTTTTGAGAGCGCCCAACACTTTGTAACTCTTACTGATGTACTGCGCTCTCGCCCACGCAGTCAGAGCATTCACTGTCTAATCCCTCTTCTTTATGAAAAATGTGAACCAACACAAATACAGAATAATGACTGAATGAAAATAAACACAGAGTTACGTGCTGTTGCAACAGTCACTAATTGACAAAAGGAGCAGGGCCATCACAAAGCAGCAACTCCTACCAACAGCTGCCGCAGTCCTGGCTGCGGCACCATGGCAGCCGTAAGGGTTTCAAAACGAAATGGTGCCGCGGGACGGGAGGGCCCTGCAGAGCAGGACGGTTTCGCTGAGCCATCCTCCACGCCGGCCTCGACTTTCGAGTAACTGCAATGCGGTCTTGAGAACTGGACACCCATTAGCATCAGTGGGTGATGCAACTCCTGCACTGCACCTCCCGCTTTCGTTTCATCCAGAAAGAATCCAAATTTGCGTGCTCCAGCACAGTTGCGCAATGCGAACTGAGGTGCACAAACCCGGCCAATTCCAAAGTTCATTTCAGAGGTACGTTCCCGATTCAAACTAAAACGTGAATGTAAATGCTCCCTAAGAACGTTCGTGAGGCAAGGGTATAAAGGAGAGAGAATAACTGTATTAACCCAATTAATATTTTTTCTAAATTAAACACCACATCACCCCCGCAAAAAAAAAAGAAGTAGGGAACCTTTCAAGCCTTTATTCAGACTGCAGTTTTATGCACTGCTGGAGACAAAACCAGGGCTAATACCAAATTTAGGAGTTTGTTTAAGCAGACAGAAGAAATCCCCAATTTAAAATGAAGGCTATGAGTACCCATTAGGCATCAGAAACCAAAGGCGAACTCCAGATCTCTCATTAAATTTCACGGATTTGGACTGAGCATACAGTACAGCAAAAGCACCATTTACATATAGCACAACAAATACGTCCAAAACAATCTATACGGTTTGTAACATTTGTACCATGTCAGAGGACTTGTTTGACAGTTATCCCTGTTTTACCGAGAAGTAAAAAGAGGAAGATACGTATTGTAGTTTACCTAATTGATGTGGGACAACTAATCACTGGGAAAGTTAAACTCAAAAATCAGATCCTTGAACCCTAATGCTTATGATGGAATTTAAAAACAAAATTCCCAAACCATTTATCATACTGTGCATCGTTTATCATACGTACCCCACTTTTTAGTGGGTTTCCCACACACACCTTGGTGAGCAAAGTCATTCATTTTAATAATACTTCCCACAAGTAAACAAGTAGGTCATGAAAACAAACATGAGACTTGAAGACACTCAGACAGTTACTGTAGGGCTAATTATGCTATTTAATGGAAAAGAAAGCCTTCTTCCTAGCCTAATTTAAGAAGCGAGGAAAAGCCACCACTAGCTTTGCAAGCTGCAGCTTTCCCCACCGTTCAATTAGGCTTTCTTCTTTTTTCTGCACATTCACACATTAAAACTTCTTGTTCTTTTCATAAACATCTAAATAATAAATTCCCTTTTCTGTTCTGTACTGCTTCAGGAAATGGGCACAGTACAGCCTTTATATTACTTCCAAGCTTTTTCACCATGTCAGGTCTCTACATATGTCTTGGTTGTGCTTAACACAGTACTAAAGCACTGCTAACCACATTATGGCTGGAGCAGCAGATTAAAAGGTAATACATTAATAGTTGTTACTTTTCTTTTACGTCAACTCTTTAGAAACTTCTAGAACCAGTTTGGCATTAAAAACACCATTCTTTTTCCTTTCCAACTCACGACATCTGTTTTAACCTATGCTTCCTCTACAATAACATTGGAGTACAGTAGTGCACTGAATTGTTACCTTTTCGAAGGGAACAAAATATAACTAGTAATACGTCATCCATTCATGTGCATAAGGAAGCTCAAATGAGGGTTTATGCGAACTGATAAGTAAATATTTTAAGACTTCTTCAATACATTTAGTGTATTTCAAGTTTCTTGTTATTCTTCCTGAGAAATGCTGCTCTGCTGAGGAGCTTGCTTGAGAGAAAAGCTCTATTCTTACAGAAAAGAGTGGTAAACTAAGTGCAACAATAAATAGAATAAATGTGTACAGCAAAATTCTTCATTCAAATGGAGATGGAAAAGGAAGGTGATAATGGAGAGTGAATGATCTTCCTTAGATGTGTTTGCAACGTTGTGTACATTGAGAAGTTCCATACTGTATCAACTGTATTTAGCAACAATCATTAAAAACACTGCACAGTATAAAATATTTCACACACACAGAGTAGCCAAGTACAGAGTAAGAAAACAAAAATCGTCTTTGTAAACAAATGTAAACCACCAGTCACTTAATAGCATCATTCTTGACACACTTGAAATTTTACGAAGGTTACTGCTAGGCAGAGACTTCTGCTACATTATAAATAGGAGATAAAGCTAACCAGAATCTTATATGGATGGGGTTTTTTTCAGAAGTTGTTCTAATAAAGCTGCTGTGATAAATGTTTTGTTCTCTACACTTTCAACCTTGTCCGTTATCTTCAGCTTGTACGCTTCCCCTGGGCCAAAAGCATCTACTGCTCTGTTTACGCAGTGCCAGCCACGATACCTGTTTGGTTCTGAAGTACTGTCCTGCTACTCACAGTGACTAACAAGAGCTTTCTTGCTTTATATATGCTTCTATGCTCTTTTTTCCTATGCTGTACTATCGTATTCCTAAACAATAATCAACTGTTCCCTTACACTACAGACAACATTGGGGGACAAGAAACTTGAGAGCTAGACACACACACATCACATGTATCCCTCCTAAAAAAGTCAAGACTCTATGAGGCACAACTCATTTATATTCAAGGCCCTACATCTGTACATTTCTTTCTATAATTATGATATTGTATAGTCCACAAACAGCCTAAGCACTAAATGATACACTGTAGCTGTTGCTAAGGCAGCAGCAGATTTACATGGGTGAAATCTAGCCAGTGTACCACCCTTGTAAATTATCAATAATTGAGCTGCTTCTCCATTAAGGCTGCCACAACTAAAAAAAAAAAAAAAAGAAAAAAAAAATCTTCATTTGTTATGAAAACTTTCCATAAAATAAATGTCCATATGGTAAAGACAGCAAATATTTTTCAGCTTTTAGAACATTTAGAACATTTTTGAAAGCGCAGCAGCGACTCACAGGCTACGTGCCCAGTCACACAAACCACTTAGGAAAGAAAAACACAAACGCAAAACCAGTTATGCCAAAACTGTTTCATAACCAGTTTCATTGAGAACCGTCATGCTTTATTTAGGTTAACTGCATTGCAGGTATTCCCATTTTTGGGTAGTTTCAATAAACTCCTATCTCTGTCCCTTTTTAAGTCAATACGAGTACTCACAACAGCAAGAATTTTAGAGACTTTTCTGCAGAAAAAGAAACGTGCAGATGAGGTAGCAGTTTATTCCCTGGTTTTTCCTAGCTTAAACACTTTCAGACAAAGAGTAAAAATAACAAAGACACTTTATTCTGAAGCAGATCAGGGATAAAACCGTTCTAAAATACATTACTATTCTAGCATAGAGATCTCTACATAAAATCCCATTATAATTAAGACCAACTGCACGTAGTTTAACTATACTTTTCCAGAACTCACTTCCAAAGAAGTGGCTGGTTTTGTCTGTACACAGGTTTTGGAAAATGGAAAACACACTCTTGGCAAGTTGTATACCAGAACGTGTGCACAACAAACTTTATATAGTCTAACGATGAGTACCAAAGCCATAGCAAATTATTATTATCAGCCCAACTGATTTTAGAACTTCCTGTCATTATGTTAATAAAGAATTAGTGGCAAATTAATAAGTCACAGTAGTTGCATTACAAGGCAGTGATATTTAGCATGACTGGTAAAACTATACGTAAGCAGATGATTATTTGCACAAGGAGCTCCATAACCAATATAAGTCTTCTTTAATTAAAACAAAAATTAAGCTAATTTTTTTCTGCTATCTCCCCAGATCACTCCATAGATAAGCGTTCTAATGTATACCGTGTAGTATTTTCTGAGAGGATTTTTTTAAAATTCTACAAATTTCAAATAAAAGCTGCTTTGAGAAAGTTTACATGGCACAACCTTCCCCTAAACAGAATGTGCTTGATGAACAGGGAACAATGTAAAAGATAAAACTATGATAAATGCCTGCCTTTAATTTTGGAGACAGAGATGTGTGTGTGTATACACATATGTGCATACACACACGCACGCACACACTCTTATTTGACTTAAGTTTCCTAGACTTCTTTTTTAAGAAGTGTTATCTAGAACTGTCTATTCTATGAAGTTTGATAGAACATAATAGGGATAGCTATGAGAAAAGAATATACTGAGAATACTGGAAAAGTATACAAAGTTATTCCACAGTATCTTCCAAATTAAATAAATAATTTTTGTAGTAAATCATCCAAAAGAATTAGATAGCAGGGACAGAGTTTCCTTTCAAATTCTACAGGTCTTTGCCACATGGAAGACTAGAAATCCAGCCCTCTTTTTCTACAATATAGTAGCCACCTGCCAACTGCAACCTCTTTTGCTGTGGAATACATAAAGTTGAAATATTGGAAAATAGAAAGTAATGAAGAAGGTTAGAGTAGTACATACTACTGATGAACTGGAGATCAAGGCTACTTGAGAAAGGAATACTTCAAATTGCCATGCTGTTAACTTCTTCGTTGTCTCATCACATCCTGAAACTGCCCTTCAAGTCTGTTGTGGTTTAACCCNCCCACCTCTTTCTACAGGGTATATCATATTCTGCCTCCATCCTCACCAACCACTTGCTAACTCTGGTTAAAGCTAAGCTTCATAGGCGTAGTAAAGTTAATAGTCTATGCTACATGTTGGCACTCAGTCCCTTACTACCAATTACGATCCAAACTAAAGATGGTTCTGGATCATCACAGCCTGTCACTCACAGTCTAAATGCCACACTATAAGTGTTATTTCAAAGCCATTAGTCATCAAATCCAATGGCCGATTAAGAAGACTCTCAAGAACATAAAGCAGCATAAAGCCAAGCCTGCAAGCACAGCTAAAGGCAGATATGGAGCCTCTCCTCCAAAGGCCCACCACTAGGTATACCCAAGAAGGTGTCCTCACACAGTTTGTGAGACTACATTACAAGATGATAGAAGGGGTTTGCTGCATTGATGACGAAGCACTGCCGACCCCTGTAACTGAGCTAACATGATCCTCCCATCTTCCAAGGAACAGCTAGGTCTCAAGAAGGTCCTAAATGATCTCGCGATCAACGCCTTATGCATTTTTAACACGAAGTATAACAGTTATCTGATAAAGAGAGGTAGGCTACCATACTTGTTTATCAAATAAAACACCTAAGGAAACATGAAAACAGAACAGGCAAAATGTTATCAAAACTATTTTGAACAAGAGTTTTGGGATATTAGGTATACCCACCAAATAACTGAAAGACATCAAACCTAGAATTTTGAACGCTATAACCAGTGTAATACGTCAACATTGCGACTTTCGTAATACTGTGGGATACACATCTTTCTATAGTTCCTCCATTATAGTACTGTCAAGCTACACCAGTTACCAAAAAGAAAGCTGAAATAAGCCTTTTATGTGGCCTTAAATTCCTATATGTAAAATGCCACATTAGAAACCAAGCATTACATCCATGGAGATTTATTCAGTTCAAATACCTGAACTTCTGGAAATGCAATAGTCACAAAGCCTCAAATCTTTCGTTTTGTCCATTTAATCTCTGCATTGGCTATGAAGAAGGGAAAGTCCTATAGAAAGTCCATAGCTGATCGCATAAACAGGCATTGTACCAGAATGCTCACAGAAGACAAGAAAATCTCATTTCACCATTACTGACAGCCTTCAAGAGCTTTTGGGGCATTCATAGTTGT
>VZTL01074674.1:0-26979 GCA_013400535.1 Scopus umbretta
TTTGTTTGTTTCCCCCCCGCCCCCGGTTATGTAATTTGGTCTAATAAACCGTACTAACCCCAAACTTTGCTTTACATATTGCACTTGGAAGGGATGGTTGGAGAACAAACTAAGTGGCATTTGGCCAGTATTGCATGTAAGATCAGTTACAGAGCAGGGCAAATTCCTGTTACTTCTTAATAGAATAGAATTTTCTTCTTGCTCATATCTAAGCATACACATGTACCTAAGCGTACAGCAAAGGATTACAATATATTATCCTCTCTGAGGATAAATATTATGGACTTAACTCATGTAATATAAATGTTATAATAAAGTTTGATCAAAACAAAACATAGACCACTACTGTGATGTCTTGATAAACACTTGCATTAGAGACAATGTTTTCTTACAAAGAAATTTGTTACTTAATTCTCCAGTCAGCAGGAGTGCTCTGGAGAGAAATTCCTGCTCCCACACTGCCTGTAACGTAAACAAAAGTATTTTAATTACATTTAATCTCATTCAAACATCATACAAGTGGTTCCAGTAATTTCCTCGCCCTAGAATCCTCTTTCAGTGTAAAATTTCAGGAAAAGTCGCTACACTTTGGGTCATCATTTCACCCTCTACAGAACTTGACTGGCTGTTTAAAATCCACATTGATAAATCAGTACAATCCTTCCCATCTCCTCCTTTCTGCTCTCCGGGGGGAAGTATACTCAGACAAGCCTAGCCAACTTCTTTGTTTTAAGTGTAACTCGTCAAGGATCATTTTATCCAGCCTTACCACACCCGGTGCATTCCCTCACGAGGGACCACCATGGTTCATAATTAGTTTGCACTGCTGGGTGTGGTAGAGGGGTGGAGAAGCATGAATCCTTCCGGATTTTTCTAGGCGGGCCATCATTACTCTTGAGCTGCAGACCAGTCACCATAACAGTTTTTAGGTATGAATCTGAGGCAGCTTTAAAAATTATTATTATTGTTTTCCTAAGGGAAGCTCATGAGGGGGGTGCTGCTGTCTCAGTGCAAATGCGATTGTTAGAGGGCATCCTTTAACTGCACAGTACTTTCTGTAGTAATCAAAAGTTATGTGAATTTAGCAAAATGAAAACAAACAAACAAACAAACCAAACCAACTTGGCAGGCTGTTTGGTCTGTTTGTCTCCCAGTGCAGAATTGTTCCACAGGCTACATGAAGAAACAATGTATGCATGTCTGCCTTTGAAAGCCTGAAGACTTTAGAAGCTGGATGTGTGTTTACACAATAAAACATTCATGATGATTTGTATGAGAACCATGTCTCTCCATCAGTTCAACGTGAATGTACTTCAGTATAAAGGCAATATTTTGAAATAGCCATCGTTCACAGTGGAAGACAATGGAGACTCCTGCTATTTAATAATTGTATTTGACAAAACTTAGGGGAGTAGTTCAGGGCATCTTGGCTGCAAATCCCAAAGCACAGCCTGTGATAACAGTGAGGAAATGTAACTTCCTCCTTCTCCTGTTACTCCATAAGCTGCACAAATAAGGGTCATATAAAAGGTAATCTTCAAATGGAGAATCTAGACAGAATAGAAATTTGGGGTTCAGTTTTGTAATGTCAGATGTTCCCCAGAGATGCGTTTCTTTGTTCTGCATTGATCTTTCCAGGATTAGGACTCTACCTGGAAAAATTACAGCTGTGCCTTTTGAGAGAACATTTTTAATGGTAATCATTTATCCTGTAATCATATTTTTATTGGAATTTCTCAGCACCAATGTGTTTAATCAAGTGGTCTCTTTCTAATATTTATTACCTAATAAATTGTAACTTATTACCATATGTACAATCCATATTTGCAATGAGGAAATTGCAGTTTCATGAACAGCTGTGTAACTGCCTGATAAATAACTGCTTATCTAGCAGTTTATATGCTTTCTAGCCAGTCACTCATCACTATCAGTCTTTCTTCATTCCAGCTCCTGAGCAGATTCAAATTTATAATGTTTGGTTGAAATGATTGCTTCAAAAGTTTTCTTTTGGTTGTTTGCATATTGTTTTGGTGTTTGGTGGTTGGGTATTTTTTGTTTGCTTTGGTTTTGCTTTTCTGAAAGGAAAGCTTCCTAATGATTATGCTGAAGAAAGATTGGGGTATGTTGAAAAGAGGCTTCAGAGATACTAAACAAGTGCAGAATTGTGTATGTATGTGCAGCATTAGCTTGGCTAACTTTCTCTGGTCATTTTAGAATAGTAAGAATAGTAGCTTTTCTTTGAATATTCTTAGCGAAATTGTACCACTCCTAGGCAGTGGCTTCTGGGTTTTTTTCATGAAACCACATACATAGGATGGGTGCATGTGAGAGAATGCTCCATAAAGTGTGAACTACCAAGATTTTTTTTCCCTTGAAATGTGTGTGCAATTTTTCTACTTAATTTCAGGTTTTTAGGGTGGGTAAAATTTCCAGAAACATCATATGCCAAATACTCTTTGCATACTTGGCCAAAATTGTATAGGAGATTCTGGTCCTCTGCAACACAGTTGACATTAAATCTTTTACTCCCTCCATAAACCTGGAGTAGCTTAGCTAGACAGCAGAGCTACTCTGCTCAGGATGACTCAGAGACTACTGAATAACTTGATATTCTTACAGCAATTCATCTGTTTTGAAAACAAAGCAATGTTTTCCTTATTGTTCTTAATGTAATTTTCTTAAAATCAGCTCGGAATATAGCATATCTGAAGATGATAGCAATAGCATAGTTGGTTTTGTTGGTTTGGGGTTTCTTTTTAAGCATTACACCTTTTCTTAAATTCTTGGTTTGTTACTGGAAACTTGTCACATAGGCATGTATTTCACCAAGAAAATATCCGTGTGCCTAAGTGCATATTTCTAAGTCATCAGAACGGACAGATCAAAAGGAAAAGTTCCCATAAATATGAATCAGGGGAGAAACAGTAGTGGTTTTTTAGCTTTGCTAGTTGTAATTAAGAAAATAAATAGACTGAATTGTTGCAACTACGGCTAGGCTTCTTCCTAAGCATCACAGTCAAACACAGACCAAAAACAAGCCAAGGGCTGTTTTACATTGGGTGAGGGAAGAAAAGCAGAGGCAGGCAGGCAAACATTCAGAGATTTTGCTTCTTGGGATACCAATATTTTACCAAAAATTAATTGTATTTATCTGATTTTATTTTTTTTAACAGCTTGGCAAAACAGATTTTGACTTTTAATAGGGAGAGCAGTCATATTAGAATATCAGAAGGAAGAAGGTAATCGAGATCTGGGTGAAAACATCTCAAAATATTTCTGTTTAATCACAGATTCTGCATTTCTGCCCAAAGGCAGTTAAATCATGTTGGCAAAGATCATGTTAAAACAAAACTTAAACAAAACAACAAAAACACCAACTCAAATCTTTAAATGATCTATTTGTGGGTTAGGCAGAGCTCAGCTTTAATTGATGATTTTCAGCTCCTTAAAGCCCATGACTTCAATGGTTGAAGATTCTTCAGTCCATTGGGCTTTGCCTTATTTAAACGTTTAGGTTAAATGTTTAGGTTAAAAGTTTCAGTTCCTTCTGCTACTGCTTAGCATAATAGCTTCCTAACTATTCTTTAAAAAGAAACAGTTTTTTTGTTGTTTTTTATTCTTTTGCCATCGTATTTTGGATCCTTCGAGAAATCTTTAATCAACTGCATTTTAATTTTAAAATACTCTGATTAAAGCTATATGAATCTCAAAGATTAGCATAAGATGAAAAGGAATTCTAGCCACATATGAAGATATTCTTAAAGTTCAAAACCTAAGTATTTTGAAGGACTTCGCCATGCAGATAGATGCTTTTGCAATAATTACTTCAGTATTAGGTTTTGAATGTGTGAGGAAACTAACTAAAGGCATTGGTGTGAACAAGACAATCACAGAATCATAGAATGGTTTGGGTTGGAAGCAACCTTAAAGATCATCAAGTTCCAACTTCCCTGCCATGGTCAGGGACACCTTCCATTAGACCAGGTTGCTCAAAGCCCCATCCAACCTGTCCTTAAACACTTCTAGGGATGGGGCATCCACAGCTTCTCTGGGCAACCTGTTCCAAGGCCTTACCGCCCTCCTAGTGAAGAATTTCTTCCTTCTATCTAACCTAAATCTACCCTATTTCAGTTTAAAGCCATTACCCCTTGTCCTATCACTACATGCACTTGTAAATAGTCCCTCTCCAGCTTTCTTGTAGGACCCCTTCAGGTACTGGAAGGCTATAAGGTCTCCCTGGAGCCTTCTCTCCTCCACACTGAACAACCCCAACTCTCTCAGCCTGTCTTCATAGGAGACGTGCTCCAGCCCTCTGATCATCTTCACGGACCTCCTGTGGACTTGCTCCAACAGGTCCGTGTCCTCCTTGTGTTCCAGGCCCCAGAGCTGAATGCAGGACTCCAGGTGGGGTCTCATTAGAGTGGAATAAAGGGGGAGAATCACCTCCCTCAACCTGTTGGTCATGCTTCTTTTGATGCAGCCCAGGATATGGTTGGCTTTCTGGGCTGCAAGCGCACATTGGCCAGTCATGTTGAGCTTCTCATCAACCAACATCCCCAATAACAGAACAACTCCCTCCATGAACTTCAGCCCTGAACCAGGCCAATGGTGGTAGGCACCTTTCTTGAGCAGGGCTTTCCAGGGTTACCGAAGAGTTTACTTACTTTTCCCTGACAGACAAGTAACTGTCAGACTAAATTGCGCCTTTGGCCTAAGTAAGTAAGTAAGTAAATAAATAGCTTGCAATTCAGATCTAATTTTTATAGTGTTAGTCTAGATTTGTAGTCTTAAGTATACTTTTTGGAGTGAGTAGGCTCACTGGCTCCAGTCTTACAAGATTCCTTAGTGGTTATCACTGAAATGTTTATTTCTCCAACTGGAGGTCACTAGGGAGCCTTTCAGTCACAAGTTTATGAACTGATGTTTGGCTCTGCTTGGGTGGGCGTGCGTGCACACACATACAATACAGTGGCTATTGACAGGCAGTCACCTTGCAATCTAAATGTAGAAATGAAATGTAGATGTAAATCAGTACTGACTAAATTTGTAAGATCTTTCAGAATGGACTCTGCTTTATTTGATACACAATACAGAAGGGACTCAATACCATGACTAAACTGACAAAGTTTTGATTTTGAATGCACATAGCATTTTACAGACAAATTCAGTTCTCTGGAAGAGAGCATTGTTTGAAATTGTACCATTCTGTTATTCCATCAGGTAATATGATACTTAAAAAATTAGGTGCTATTCATCAATGAACTTTGGGTCCACATTTCAGTTCTAAAACTGTATTTACACTGTACTAGTGAAGTAAACAAACATCCACAGAGTCTAATGAATCCCGTTTTAGACGTTCACTGAAGTCTATCTTGTAGGTGCAAGATGGTCTGAAACTTACTGATATGAAGGTCCTGCCTATTTTAAGAATTGTATTCCTCTTAAGACAGATTTTTCTCTTGTTTCTCAAGAATGCTTAGTCAAGCTGAAGTGCACTGGCCTGATTAATGGAGAAATGACAGAGTCCCTCTCTTGGCATGTTTTTTTACATGTATAATCCAAAGTTCATTATTTCAATCTCCAGACCGGTACACTCTTGTCCTGTGTGAAGTGCTCTTTATGCTGTGAAGCATGTTACAGGATTAGAATGCTTTGAGGACAAGCCCTGAAGGCATTTTGTCTGATTTCAGTGAAGCTGAACTTTAAAATGGTGTTAGCATACACATTCATAAACAAACATACACAGATGGTATTTGAAATCAAGGCTTCTTGAGCTTAAATGGTTACACAGCAGCTGCAGCATTCTCAGGAGGTTCTTGACCATTTTATACGATCTGTGTGTACTGGTGTTTTGATGTGATTGACATGTGAGGAGAAACCGTCCAACATTATCAGGCTGTGCTCAGAGGTACACCCTCTGAAAGTCACACTGAAGAAGAATGTGCATTCATTTTTGCAAGTCTTGTGAATAAAATAATTGCTTTTAGCTTCAGAAATCCTCAGGTAAGACATGTAGTCTTCAAATAAAATGCTACATTCTTTTCACATTTTTTGAAATATGGAACAGAAGGGGGCTGCAGCAAAGATTGATCTAACCTAATACCAAATCTCCCATGGTGGTCAGCAGTAGATGCTTAGGGAAGAGTACAAAACAGAAATAACCTGTCATGATGTTTCCCCAAATACTGTCCCACTAGCCAAGAACTTGTGTCTGAGAAGCTTTCTTAGCAGCAGAATCTTGTGACAAATACTTCCACTGTATATAACACAAAAATTGCACACCACGTGAAGAATTAGCTCCTTTTTCTTTGCTCTGAATCTGCCACCATCTGGTTTAATCTGATGCACTGGGTTTTCCCCTCTAGTAGAATGCAGTGAAAAATAATCCCCTATTTGCTTTCTCTGTCACTCATGGTTTGTAGCTCTTTATCACACCTGCTCTGATTTCTCTCTTTTCTTCTTTGAAATATCCTGTCTGCTTAACTATTCTCTACATGAAAGCTGTCCAATACCTGTTGTCAACGCTTTTGCTTTCAGTGAACCTTGTCCCATCTTCCTGCGATGGAGATGAGGAGCGTGGTACTGCACATAACACTCAAAATGTTCAGATGTCACATTTTCTTCTAGAATAATTGAACATCTAGAAGTACTGATAACTTTGTTCAAGCAATTTTCCAGGAACTGCGGAGTTGGGAAACTAGTGGGTTTTTTTTGTTTTATGAGGGGCCTACTACAAAATAGAGAGGTCTCCATGCCAGGCAGCAGGATAGCATCTCTGGCTCTACTGCAGTTGCTCCCGAGAAGGCCTAGGAGGGTAAGTGTGAGAGAATGATGTCTCTCACATATGTTAGGGATATTGGTGAAGTCAAAGGAAAGTGTCCAAATGAGGACTATGTCTGCCATTTGCGTAAGCCTGTTCTAAAGACATCGTTATCTGATTAACAACCTTTAGGAAAATAAATGCTTATAAAGCAACATCCATCATACAATCTGCCTTTAAAACCAGTTAATTCTGTCAAACTCTGTGAAGTTATTCTTGGTTGTGCTGCTTCCCTTTAGCTGAAAATATCTTTCCTTCCTCCTCCCCCTGTCCAGTTTCCTCCTCGGTTTCCTTTTCCTTGTCTCCCATACATAGACTCTTTTTGTCAGATCGATCCTGTGTTGCAGGCAGGGGCCTTAACACTTCCTCTGTCTTTTCAGGAAATTTTCACTACCTTTGTCCTAAGGTAGACATCAAATAGAATTTGCCTGGCTGCACAGACACTGAACTGCCCTATATGTTAGGCAAAGGTATTTTTCCACTTTCTCGGCTTGTTACAATGAGGGGTGCGGGCAGGGGAGCTCTTTGACTAAACAATAGCAACAAAAGTGGAGCTTTAACAACACAAGAAACAAACTCCTGCTTGCCAGACAGGAAAGAGAAACAATATGGGTGAACAAAAAAAAAAAAAAAAAAAGAAAAAAAAGAAAGAAAAAAATAAAAGCAGTGCTGTATGTTGTGGCAGCATAACACAACGCGCCATTCCTTCTCCTGCACATAGAATACAGGCGCCCCTGCTAGCCGTAGGACTGCAGTCTGTCCTGGGACGTGCCTCCTGGGCCGTGTGGGACGGCTGTTAGTTGCCAGAAGTCCTGCGCTTCTGTCGGATCACTAGCTGTCTGAAAAGCCCACGAATCGCTGAATTGCAGTTACCCTGCGAGGAGCGAACAGGACCGCCGGGTTAGCTTTTCCGTTTGCAACAGATGTTGCTAACGCTGCGTGGTCAGTAAGAGAGTAAGACCGGAGCAGGGGGGAAGAGACGCCCGGGCGGCGGCGGCGTGCGGCGGGCGCTGGCGGGCCCGNTGCGCTCCGGAGCCTGCGGCGGGGACGTCTCGGCCACAGAGGTGCCGAGCGCCGCGGCGGGGAGGCTCAGCTTTGTCCTCGCGTGTCGTACTCGGGCAGCATCAGCTGTGACCCCCGAAACCGCGCCTCCTGCAGCCGCGATGGTGGCCAAGGATTACCCTTTTTACCTTTCCGTCAAGAGGGCAAACTGTGCCTTGGAAGTGCAGCCAGCCACCAGCCCAGCTAAAGAGGCGGAGGTACGTAATCTACTGGTGCTATGGCTGCAACTTCGTCTTTGTAGCGTCGTCGGCATTGCCTTGGGGAAGAGAAATGCGCTTTGAAAATCGGCTTCTATGTATAAATACCTGGTTTCTTTAGGCATCCTTTACTGCCGTCTCTAGACGTTGAACTTTCCTTTAGAATAAGGCAAGGAACAAAGAATCTAGATTTTTGTCATCTGTCATTTTAAGGCATTGAACTTAATCTTTTAAGTAGCTAATTGAGAAATGCCTGGTTTAGATACATAGTTTAAAGTCTCCTGCAGGTATCCTATTCCAGTGCCAACCGTGGCTTAGAAATTGTTCAACTTACGCAGGAACTGCTCAAATGCTTTGTTGAGCGGAGGGAATCTGGAAAACGGTGCCTTAAAGCATTATCTGTCTTTTCCTCATCGTAATAAACCAAGACATTAATACGATAACACAGTTAACTGAAAACTGCCCCATCAGCAGGTTGACTACTCTGTTTCTTAAAAAGCGTGAAATCCTTTCAAGTGACATTAAAAATCTCACTCATTCACCCAAATTCAATGTATTCATTTGCAAAATTCTCATAAACAGTGAAACTTTTCAGGAACAATGTTGATGAAAGACTTCAGATATTGAAGTCTTTACGTTAATATTGCTTTGTGTACTTGTTTGGAAAGAAAACGGTGACCTTAAGGATTCTGTCTAGCTGCAGTGGAGGAAGGATAAAATTTCTCTCTGGAAGTTTTTATCACTTAAATATATAGCTTCTTCATTAGTCTTGTTTACTGAGTAACTTGAAGATAACCTACTGTATCGGGTGCATTTAATACAACTACATCAAAGACTAATTATCTCCAGCAGTTGAACAGATCTAAAGTAAAAGTAATACAAGCCAAGTTACTCTTTCATCGTGATGCTTAAGCTAAGAGCTAATCAGAAGACGCTGTAGTCTTGCTTGTTGGTGTACCTTTACATAAAGGGATTTAATTCTTGCAATTAACAAAAGTGGACTTATTTTCAACTGTGTGTTTTTGAAAACTAACGCCCTGAGTGTGTGTGTGTACATATGCATCTATCTAAACAAAAAGTTGTGAAGTACCAAATGGTTCTCTTAAGGGTACTTATTTTGCTAACTGTAATATTAAAGAAATGTGGTTTTAGCCTTTACTGCGTGAAGGGTTTTTTGTGAATATTTATTCATTGTCAGATTGTCAAATCCAAAGAGTTGGAGTGTTGCTCTCTTACAGTTAGGTAGGGCAGCTTAATTGTAGTCAAAATTCAAAGAAGTCCTAATGAAAGCTTAGAGCATGAGGAAGCATCTAATACCAGATGTGGTCAATCAAAATTACAATGTGCAAACCGTTGTTTGGGATTTATAATCTTTCAGTTTGTTTTATACGAGTAAGAAAATGCACCCTATGCTTTCAGGCTGTTTTCTGAGAGTATGATGGATTTCCAGCGTTCTGAAAAATAAACTTTTAAACGTTTCCCTGTTTGTCTTAGGCGGGTATGAAAAGACCACCTGCAACTCCAAAAATTTGGTTAAGGAAGCAGAAATGAAAACTACTCTTTGGGAAAGGCATTATAAGGATAGATGTGTGCAGCCTGTTTCTTTGAAGTCTTGTCAGTAGGGGGCAGGGGGGAAATCCATGTTTCTTCTCAAGCTCTAATGTTAAGCTGTTCTTCCACCCTTTAGTATTTACAAGTCTAAATAAAGCTATTTGGCGCCTTCTACCACAATTTTGTGTTACTACACCAGAAAGCTAGCTTGTTGTATGGGGTTTATGAATTTGTGGCTTTGAAAACATGAGTTTCATTTTAATAATTAACATGTGTAGTTGGTTGATTTATTTAATAACCTAACTTGTGCATAAATGTTGATAAGCGTGGAATAGAACAGATTTTCTGCTATATAGGTCTTGTGCTCTGGTTTTAAATCAGAACTCATGATTATAAAATATTTCCTCTGACCTTATTAAACAATAATCTTTTAGTGTTTGTTTTGAACAACTACAAAATGTAGTCTGGAAGATCTAGTACGGTAGTACTTATATGGGATGAAATTCAGCCAAAAACTTGAACTTATACTGAACTGGTAAAATTTTCACAAGTTTCCAGCTGGGTCTCTGGGTAACAAGCTGAAACTTACAGGCAATAGATTAGTTCTTCCTTATTCTTGGACTTCACTAGGAGCCTGCAGAGCAGCAGTAGAAACCCAGGAATGTTTTTGAGGAACAAGTCAGTGGCTCAAAAGAGAACGGAGGTTTTCTACTGAGAGTTCTTTCTTTAAGCCATACTGGCTTCGTTGGCATAAACTCCATGTAAGTAGCACAGTCGCAAAACAGTGAGAAATAAAATGTCCGAAATGTACGTGAACAATAAAAATCTAGATTCTGAGAAAAGGTTAGCGTGCCTGTAGTCAAAGTACAATAATAATTCTTTCTAAACGCAGTTTAAGGGCAACAAAACACTTCAATGTTTGAGGAATGAGTTAATATAGGAAATACTATAAAGTCTTTACATACATCATTGCATACCCCACATAAAATAATGTAGTACAGTTCTAGGCATAAACAGTACAGAAGTGTTGGGCTCTTTCCAGCTTTTTCATAATGCAAAAATAGAGACAGTAAAACTTGAAATTTGCTTGCTTTAATGTATAAAAAGCCCCACATCTTTCCCAATGATATATAGACACACACACTATTTGATATGTTTCACTGGTTAAAGCAGCTCCCTTATCACCCCCTCTAAAGGAAACAAAATGAAGCAGAGCCAGTGGATGAGCAGCAGATAAGAAAGAGCTCGCACAATCACAGAATGAGGTTTTAAAATTCTGAAGTCATGGGAAGACACAAATTCCTCAGAGTAAGGATGTTCTCTTCTGCTGTACAAGATCTAATACAGTGCCTGGGTTTAGGCTCCAAAAACTACAGCGGTGGCATAGAACTCCTTTGTGTTTCCAGCATGTTGTATGTCTGCTTACATCTCTCATGCTGCAGAAATCTTAGACCTAGGAATCAGGGCTGTTTGCAATCTGTCTTTTGTTGTCTCCTGATATCCTCACTATTTTGGTGTGCAGGAGGTCTAGGCTGCCTCGTGCTCTGGACCATGTTTAATTTGGCGTGGGGAGTGCAGGAAAACTAACCTGAAGGGTCACCCCACAGTCCTCTGGGCCATGGCACATCATTAATATGAGAACCAGGCATGGAGCCAGAGGGAGAGGGGCCAAAAGATTGAGATAAACTGCAAGTCATGAATTTTCTTTGATCTTCATAAATGTATGTATTGCATTTTTAATGAAATATTAGCAAGCTGCAGTTTTGATGTATTTTGGGTAAGTTCATGTGCAGTGTAACTGCAGTGAGCTAGACATGAAAACGTGTCAAACCCTCACACTTGGAATTGCTGATCTGTTCTGCTTAATGGCAATTTGAAACAAACAACTTGCCTTTATTTTTCCATTCAGTAACTCGCCATATGATGTCTGCTTGTTAATTGGCAGTCCAGCTTCATATCCAGTTTGTTCCAGAATGGAAAAGGTTTTTCTTAGGTAGTCTGTACAAGCAGGTTCTTTTGAGAGGAAATGCATTATTAATCAACTCTACGTTAGTTGTCTGGGTTTTTCGGAGTTTCTGTTACTTGTGTTAATTCACCTCAGTGTGAGGTTTTTCTGTTAATTGGCCTTCATTTCCTAACTGCTGGTAGACATACTGATCTCTGGAAATTGCAGACTGATGATCAGTCAAGATAGCTGGATGCAACTTGTCCTTACGCTGCTGACACTTCAGAGGTTCTGTCTTGCTTACAGCAAATGACATCTGAGGTCTTAAGAGTGGTGACTAATGAGGACAGCCTATTTGTGGCAAGGAGCCAATCTTTGATGAGCACATGATGCGATAATGTGTGCAATCTTCAGCTGATCTTCTTCAGCTGAGAATACTTCACCACTTCTGTAGGGCTTTTCATTGTACCTCGACTATCATTTTGGGTCCTCTTCTTTATAACACTGTGATTAAAACAAAATGTCTCTGGATTTGGTTTGTTTGCTCGCTGGTTTTGCAGAGACTGGCAGAGGAAGGAATATCAAACCTTCTGCTCCCATCAGAGAGCACAGGTGGTGGATGGAACCTTGTAGATTTGAAGGAAAGCTGTATCGTTGATACATACAATTTACTGGCTGATCAAGTTGCCTTTATATATCAATTTACTTAAATCACTTAATGAAGTCTTGCAATGCTTGCAGTTTTACTAGTGGGATGCCTCTCCCAGGTTTTAGGATGGATTTGTGTGGATGATTAGAGTTATCTTTGTGCAACACTAACCATACTTAGAACTGCTTTAGAGTCACCTACTTTGTTTTTCTTGACCATCAGCCTTAGGTCTAGAAGAGTGAATGTTCTAGAATTTCCCAACTGGAATATTTCTAAGATACTATGAAGCAGAGGCAAATTCTCTGCTGTTTCAAGTATTAAAAAGGTACAGTCTTTATAAGTGCCAGTAACAATTGAGAATGTTGCTCTAGTTTTAGATTGCTTCTCTCTGAAGGTACAAAAAACATGAGCACCTTTTTTGTTTGTTTTGTTTTTTTTATCCTGCTGAAGGTTAAATACTGATAACATCCTGTGGAACAGAGCTTGAATGTGTTTTGTTTAGGTTTTGGGTTTTTTTTTTTTTGTATTACGCTCCAAGTTTTGGGGGCATTTATTAGAACTGTTTAATCTTAGGCCAATTTAACTAGTAGCAGACTAATAAAAATAATAATGTTGGGCTTCCTGCCATGAAAAATGTTGACTTACCCTTATAAAGCTGACTGAAAACTAATAAACTTTAAAGTATAGGTGTATGGAAATTTAGCCAGTTACATGAAGTCTGAAACAGAGTGGTTCTGTTTTAGTTTGCTGGCACTGCCTGTGAATTATGTTTGAAACAAAGGTTACTGTACTGTTTCAATTTATAGTGTCTTCCATTTATTACACTGTTAACTCTTTTGAGACTAATTTAAGTTAAAACATTTTGCACTGATGAATGTACCCGTAGCACAGAATGAATGCTTTGGATATCTGTTTGTCTTGGTTCATAGATAGAAAGTATATCAAAAGGGGAAAAAAAATAACCAGCATATTTTTTATAAAATGTCAAGAAAGTTCACAACCCCACATCCAGAATTACCACGGTAAATAATTATCTTAGAACTTGTTGAACTCCAGTAAGTTAGGATGTTTTTAACAAGCATTGCCAATTTCAGTGGTTTTGTATGTGGATTGAGAGAAGGTTAGTTTGCCTTTGAAGGTAAACGGGGTAAATTCTAATCTAAAATGCTAATTTCCTGTGCCAGTTTTCACATAGCATTTATTTTCTGGGTTGCCTTAAAAATCTATCAAAGTTTCTTCTGTTGAGTTTGTTTTTAAATACAATCAGAAAAATCAACACCATGTGGTCACAGTAGTGCTGCATGTGGGCTGAAGACACAAGCGTAATGACCCCTGAGGGAAATACTTTCCCCTGTTTGTCAGATTTAGCACCAGTTCTCCAACATGGAAACTGTTGTTGAAGTTGCTGATAAGAGATGGGAGAGTCAGGTGGAAAAACAATCATACCAGCAGTGAACATACGTTTGCTTTTACTGTTCACTGGGAGGAAACCAGTGGCTAAGCCGGTCAGGAGCACAGAGTGAAAGAATTTTGAAGTGAGGTACTGAAGCAAATTAAGACCTTCTATATGGCATCTAGACTACTACTCTCTGCTCTTCAGTATTTGTTAATCCAGGTCATTGGTTCTGCTGTTCTGGGGGCAATATAAAGGGAAGCTGGCCTAGTTCTCTTTGTTTCCTTTCCTTCTATTTGTTAGAAAATTGAAACCAATCTTTTGGTAGAGTAATTTATCCATCCAAGTGTGATAATTAAGCTGTGGGTGGCCTTGTTGAATGACAATGTATAAAAAACTAATCGATATTATTAAATGGATTTAACTCACTCTGATGCTCTGCTTTAAACTTTTGGAAAATTCCATTCTTTAAATATACTAGTAAAAGAATTGTTTTATTTTGTGGATGAAGAACACGAGAAGTGTTAGCTTCTTCCCCTAAATAGCCTCCTAGAAGCTTTTCATGTCTATGTAGTGTATTGGATACAATATATACAATTATTAGGTGCTGGTTTCACTAATGAAGAAATAAAAATAACATCAACTTAGCTGTTAGTACGTTGCAGCTAATGTAAGTGCCTAATTCTTTGAAGGATCTTCTGCTTTAACATGCTTACATGGCTGTTGAGTGCTTCGCTTGCCCCAGTAGTGGGTACTGTGTGCTGAGATTCAGGCTTTTAAATAGTAATCCGTGTGTATTAGCACTGAAAATAATGACACAAAAGTTATCTTTTTGCCAAGATGTTGTCATTTTGAAATGACCATATCACAGTTTTAAAAAGCAACACCTCATTCAGTTTTGCAAGGCAAAAAGACTTAAATTTTACTGCCGAGGGAGTTGGCAGAAGTTACTCAGAAGAGTACGGCTTCCTGGTAGCACTATAGCTGAAGCTGCTTGCTGTATGCAGTTACGCACTTCCCAGCTGTCCCACAGCAGAAGACTACTTTTCTGGGAGTTATACATTAAAAGCTAGGGCTTTCCTTTCTCACTCAGCAGTCTAAACCATTAGGTTAGAGTTCAATACATAGAAGATACTGGAAATACAATTGTACATATATGTAGGATCTACAGAATAAATTACAGTGAAGAAGCAATCTAGAGCAGTCACCTTCATGCCTAGAAGGCCATTAGAAGAATGGTGAGGCACAGCATCTTTGAAACTTCTTATCTGATAGTTTCCTGTCTGAAATTGGTGATAATCAGTGATTATGCCATTGTGATTAATCTTTTTTCCTACGAATTCCTCAGAAAAAGATACGATAAAAATATACTCACTCAGAAGGACATAGTAATTGTTTGAAATGTCTACTATATGGTTTCCAGAACCATCCAGATTTTGGACACAGATTTGCTTGTTTTATCAGCTTGTTCACAGTTTCAAGAGTTCTTTTTGAGGCTGCATATATACATGGTATTTCCAGCTTTAATTTTTTGCTCTCCGAATTCAAATATTACCAAAGTCATCTTGAGTTCAAATATACAACTCCCTCCAAAAGCCATCTGCTCTTTGTTCTAGCCTAGTCAGGTATTAATTTGACTTCACTTGACTGTTCAGCCTTTGAAGTTCCTGCATTCATGTTTCCCTCAGCTTTATTTAGCCTTATATCAAATTTAAAGCCCTGTCAGATTAACATTACTTGTTCACAAATACCAGCTCACAGTTTGGAAACTCTGCCAAACTATAGTCTGGATTTTTTGTTTTCTAACTTACTTCCCGTATTGTTTCGGCAAGCCTTTGTGACTCTGAAAATGCAGTCTAATGTGTTTTATTTCAAAACTCTGAAATTATTTTTTTAATACCAATAATAACAGCTTTAAAAGGCCAGGCAAAACATGTAACTCCTGAATTTTTTTTGTGTGTGTGTCATAACTTGGCCTAGTTCCCAGGCTGGACAGGTGATGGTTGTTGCAAGTGGATCCAGCCACTAAATCCCATCTCTCAATCCTGTCTGCTTCTAAGTTCCCTGAATTGGGAGGGGGAGCAGGAGGAGTGATGACTTTGGGTAACTCTGAGTCTTTTGGGCACGCTTAGAGGTACAGACCTGGAATCTGATGAACATCAGATTCTGTCTGGACAGTATGTCCTTACTGGATCCTCTTCATGCTGGACAGACACAGGAATTGCACTGTTCTGCATTCCCATGTGATTAGATTCATACCCCAAAAGATTTTATGATTGCAGGACCCTGGATAACTGGGAAACCAGAGATTTTTGAGAGACAAATTAGTAAAATAATGAACACATGTACTAGGAATTCCTAACCACAAGCAGTTTATTCTTAAAAAAAATAATAAAATAAAATAATTGAAGAGACTTGGGAAGCAGCATCTGGAGTGCAGCTCCCTGATCTTATTGGAGTAATGTAGAAGTGCAGATTCGGGTTGGTATCTCTGGGTAAAGCAGAACAGCTCACGTGCTCTGTTCTTTTCATTAGATCTTTTGGTTGTGAAGAACAGAGCCCTTGATAAGAAAAACAACCATCTGTGTAAAACTTACTTTTTAATGCGTATCCTGGTTTTAGCTTAATTCAGAGTTCATTTTCTTCCTAGTAGCTGCTATAGTGCTGTGGTTTGGACTTAGTATGAGAACAATGCTGATAACGCGCTGACGTTTTAGTTGTTGCTCAGGAGCGTTTACACTAGTCAAGGACTTTTTAGCTTCCCATGCTCTGCCAGGGGCACAAGAAGCTGGGACGGGGCACAGCCAGGACAGCTGACCCAGACTGGCCAAAGGGCTATTCCATACCACCTGGCGTCACACTTAGTATATAAACTGGGGGAGTTGGCTGGGGGGGCAGCAATCGCTGCTCGGGAACAGGCTGGGCATCGGTCAGCGGGTGGTGAGCAATTGCATTGTGCATCACTTGTTTTCTATATTCTTTTATCATTACTATTATTATTATTATTTATTTCTCTGCTATCGTATTAAACTGCCTTTATCTCAACCCACGGGTTTTAGGGGTTTTTTTCGGTTCTCTCCCCCATCCCACCGGGGCAGGGGGAGGGTGAGCGAGCGGCTGTGTGGTGCTTAGCTGCCGATTGGGGTTAAACCACACAATGCGCTTGACTGTGGAATTTTTCCCTGTCCAGATCATTGGCCTCAATAGTTTGTTCAGCTTCTCTGTGGTGCTGGTGTGGAGAGACGACACAGCTTGAGAATGAGGCATTGATAAAGGGGGAGGTAGAGGGAGAACGGATGTAGACCATGCAACAGAAATACTGTGATCGAATGTCTGACTTTCAGTATTACTATCTTACAGTTTTAGAATTGCTCTGGTAGTGCTATATTTTCATTGTGCAGTCAAAGCCTTACCTGTACAGACTTTATTATTCCACAGTGGAGGGGGTGACTCAGTGCTGACTGCTCTTGTTGTTAGACTTCTCTGAGGGAGATGACACCTGGAACACTAAGGTTTGATGAGTTTTGACTTCCAGCTGGCTATCTTAACCTAACAGAGTGTTTGTAATGTGGGATGAAAATCATATTAGAAGTATTCAGAAAGCTTTCACTGTAGTTAAGAACTTCTGACTAACAAGATTTACTTTCAGTCCTAATGATTAAAAGTGTAAATTCTTAGGCTTCTGAAATTACTGATTCATTATCTTAAATAATTCTGTTGGAGAGAATCCTGTAATAATGCTCATCGGTTTTAATAACATCAAGTTCCTAATTTGAACTACATATTTTAGCTCTTTTGAACTCTGATCAGATTTTTCAGTGTGAGATCAGAATATGATACACTGCATGAGGAAGACAAAATGGGATGTTATTGCAGAAGGAGTAGGACTTCTGCGGGCATACCTTCACAACCCATTATCTAACTTGCCTTTGACTACTGGGACAAGTGCTGACCTCCAGTGGCTTACAACATAATCTTTTTTGATGGTGGCTGAAATTACTGTCCCCCCACAGGAACCGTAGGCATCCTTGGCTAGGAGACAGCGCAGGTTTCAGAAAGCCTTTGGGCTGTCTGATGTGAAGAAGGGGAAATCACATTTCTTTTTTTCACTTCCTCTCACTCTCCAAGAGAAAGAAGGTGATTTCCATTCTTTTTACTCAGGCTGATTTTCTCCAAGGTTATTTGATGCTGTGCATCAATTTTCATAGCTGCCTGAGGTTTATGTGCCCTACATGGCAGAGCAAATTAGGTCCTGGTCTGAGTGCTTAGCCTGCAGGCTTTGGGTAGTAATTAATAAAATTCAGCTGCAGTCACACAGACAGTATTTGGAAGTATTCAAATAAGGATAGACTGACTTGCTGTTCCTTACTTAGTTTTAAACACTACTCAGGAAGTTTCATTCAAGTTTCTTGCAACACACTCAGATGAAATGCTGCAGAGATGCAGTGAAATACAGATTTACTTCTTTTGTGATTTCATTTGTTGTCCGTAGACTACTCAGAACATTATCCAAGGGCTTCTGGGCTTAGTTTTGTTTTAAGACAAGACTGAAAGACAGCAAAATTGTGAATAGATCACAATGTGTGTGGAAAATGTCTGTAGGACTATGGGAAGCGTTTAACCTTCAAGCAAGATATGGCTATGATGTATGGATCAAATTTGTGCTTTTTTACAGGAGTATTGTCTTTTGACCAAAGAACATATACGTAGCAGCAAAGTTGTAAGATAACAGAAAGGATACAGCAGTAAAGAAGGAGAAAACTTTTGCATTAATCCTAATCCCCCTCTCCCTGTCTTCTGGAAAGTCCATCCATACAGTTTTGATTTCCAGATTTTGCTTTTGGGGTGTGGTATTTATGCCTAAGCAGCCTTTGCTGCTAAGATAGAGCTGCTAGCAAAAGCTGTGCTGCTGGCACTGCACTGCCGGACTGTGTCTCGGACTTCATGTCCTTTCACTGCAGCGCAGCACGGTTCAAAACTAGCTGGCTCTGCCATGGGATATTATTCATGCACCAGGACTGGCATTCTGAATAATCATAAAAAAGAAACAGCTGATTGCTGAGCCACCAGTTAGAGAAGAATTACAATGGAATCTCAAAGATTTTTCTTGGGTTTTGGGAGGGAGGGGGGTGGGGATGGTGATGCTGTAGATAAGTACGCTAGTGGTGCTGCAGTGACGTAAAAAAAAATACCCCTTCAAAAACCTGTATCAAAGACATGGTTGCTGAAAAAGAAGGAATATGAATAGCAGTGCAACGGTGAAGATGAGGATGTAACTTGGTTTAGGCTGCTAAAATTCTTTAATGCCAGGTTTCATTTGTGATGGAATACATTATTTTTACTAGAGGGTTAAACACTTTGTCCCTCATCTCATCTCAGCCAGCATTCATGGATTTCCAGGTCTGCCTGCTGAGAAGTAAATTAAATATGTAACTGCTTCTCACCTTTCCTCTGTTGCTGTACTAATGGAAGAGACTTTTTCATGCCAGTAATACAGATGATGATCATCGCTGCTGAGACTCACTATTTTTTTGTATCAGGAAGAATGACAAATCTGCATTATTTCCAGAAGGATTTGGATTTCTCAACAAATGGCTAATAGGCATGCTTCATTTTCTTAAAGCTATGTCTAGGAAACTGGAGGCATAGCAAGCCTACACAAACTTTATAAGCATGGCTGAAAAAGAAGGATGAACTGCTTTAGGATGTCCTTGAAATATGATGTTGGATGGGTTTTTTAACTTCACTTGGAAGGTTTGGCTCTTTTTCTGTCAAAAGTTGCCTTTTGCATGTGCTGTTCAAGATCCATTAAATGTCAGATGGAGGTTAGGAAGCCAAGGGTAACTGTTCTATTTTTATGTATTTATAATCACTTTTTTCTTGTGTTATGATTTCTGTTAACTTTTTTTTTTTAATCTGCAGGACAATCGGCACTTTATATTGAAGTGGTTATGTGTTACTACAAGTGCTGTTAAAAGTATATATGAAAAGAAAAACATTTAATAGAATGCTTTATGGTAGATTTTGTTTAATTTTTCTTTATATTTTATGTGAAAATTAAATACACGTTATAAAATATTAAACAAACATGTTATTAATGTGTTTGCCTGTATATATAAATATTTCCATAGGAACATGCACTCAAAGGACACTTACAGTTACAGATTTCTGTCTAAATTATATTTTCTGGAGTAAAATACATTTAACTGAATAGAGTCACATTCTGATGGTGCCAGAGGCAAAGAAACAAATGAACTGTTTTTATTTGAAAGTATTCCTTTCAATGATGAGATTATCATAACGTGCATTAGCTGCAGAGCACTGCTGAAAATTTCTCTTTTAAGAATGAGTTAATATAATAAAATTACTTTGTCTTTGTTTACCTTTCTCCCTTTCTGCCAGCCATGCCAGCTTCTCCATCATTACAGTTTTCAGCTGTTTCCAGGATCTGTATGTACCAGCCAAAAGTAATCTGTCATTGTCAGCATTTAAAACTGCTGTTGTTTATTTCCTACCCTAATTATTTACCAGGTTCACAAACTTGCTTTTCACAAATGCTTTCTTAGGAAAATCAGCAAAACTGGTAGCAATGTTTANCACTCAGAAGGACATAGTAATTGTTTGAAATGTCTACTATATGGTTTCCAGAACCATCCAGATTTTGGACACAGATTTGCTTGTTTTATCAGCTTGTTCACAGTTTCAAGAGTTCTTTTTGAGGCTGCATATATACATGGTATTTCCAGCTTTAATTTTTTGCTCTCCGAATTCAAGTATTACCAAAGTCATCTTGAGTTCAAATATACAACTCCCTCCAAAAGCCATCTGCTCTTTGTTCTAGCCTAGTCAGGTATTAATTTGACTTCACTTGACTGTTCAGCCTTTGAAGTTCCTGCATTCATGTTTCCCTCAGCTTTATTTAGCCTTATATCAAATTTAAAGCCCTGTCAGATTAACATTACTTGTTCACAAATACCAGCTCACAGTTTGGAAACTCTGCCAAACTATAGTCTGGATTTTTTGTTTTCTAACTTACTTCCCGTATTGTTTCGGCAAGCCTTTGTGACTCTGAAAATGCAGTCTAATGTGTTTTATTTCAAAACTCTAAAATTATTTTTTAATACCAATAATAACAGCTTTAAAAGGCCAGGCAAAACATGTAACTCCTGAATTTTTTTTGTGTGTGTGTCATAACTTGGCCTAGTTCCCAGGCTGGACAGGTGATGGTTGTTGCAAGTGGATCCAGCCACTAAATCCCATCTCTCAATCCTGTCTGCTTCTAAGTTCCCTGAATTGGGAGGGGGAGCAGGAGGAGTGATGACTTTGGGTAACTCTGAGTCTTTTGGGCACGCTTAGAGGTACAGACCTGGAATCTGATGAACATCAGATTCTGTCTGGACAGTATGTCCTTACTGGATCCTCTTCATGCTGGACAGACACAGGAATTGCACTGTTCTGCATTCCCATGTGATTAGATTCATACCCCAAAAGATTTTATGATTGCAGGACCCTGGATAACTGGGAAACCAGAGATTTTTGAGAGACAAATTAGTAAAATAATGAACACATGTACTAGGAATTCCTAACCACAAGCAGTTTATTCTTAAAAAAAATAATAAAATAAANGTCCCCCTCACCCTACTACAGGAGCCCAGTAACAAACGGGTCAAGCCGCTTTCCAGAGTTACATCACTGGCGAGTCTCATTCCTCCTGTACGATCCACTCCATTGAAGCGGTTCAGCCAGACACTTCAGGTAATCACAGTAAATGCACTGCTTCTCTTCAGCTGCATTGCTAAAAGGGGGATGCATACATATTCAGAATTTCTTTTAGGGTTAGCATGGGAATGTGGACCGCACATACGGTGTGCACACACCATTGTAATGTGCCAAACAGGTTTAGGCAACTTAGGACTACAGAGTCGCTCAACATAAAACTCGTAACCCCCTCCTCAAAAAAACACTTCTCTGTCCAGATAATTGATGGGTTTTAATTACTAGTAAGAAAGCTATTGCCCCTGTGGCATATAAAAGTGTTATACTAAAGGATTATGATTGCTTTTTAAATTTGATGAACAGAATTTTCCATGACACTTTCCATTGGTTTTGGTTGGTTTCTTTGGAAATGTTATTTTTGGTATAGTTAGTCATGTAGAACTGCTAAATTTCCTTCTGTGTGGTGAACTTTGACCTTGCCTAAACAAAAGAGTTAGTGAACAATTGGAAAAATGTCATTTTCCGAAGCTGCTGCTGAAAATTAATAAAGGGCAAACAAATGTTAAATGCATTTTAGAAATTAAATAATTTTGCAGTTGCAATTTCTACATTATAGATTGGGTGCATAATATTTAACATACTTAGAGACTAATGGAACTTTATAAAGTAGGTGTGCCTTCAGACCTAGAAACTGCAAAACACGTGGGTGCTCCCAACTCCTCATGGTTATCATGAGTGGCAAACAGTTGGGAGCTGCAACACTGCTGTGGGTCTGGCCTAGAAAGCCAGACTGTTCCCTCTTTAAAACAGTTTATGTAAGAAAGCATGTATCAGATCTAAAGAAAATTATTTAACAAGCCTAATTTCTTTGATGAGAGGAAATATAAAAATACTTGAATGTATTAAAAAGTGTTGCTTAATCAAAACTAGCTTAATTGGAGCATTACTGAAGTTATCTGTTAGTCTCAAGGAGGAAAGAAATAAAACCTTAGAGCTAGGAGTTTTATGGCAAATAAATAAAGTCATGGGAAAGAACCCCATTTTGCTGTAATTGTAGCTATCTAGAAAACAGATATTACAGGGCTTCGTTAACATTGGTTTTCCTGTGTTTGGTTCCTCTGATTTTGAAAGTGCAGACATCTGCATACAAAAGCTGCCTGCATGTGTGGGTTGAAGGAGAGGCAAAATGCCTGAACTCCCCTCAGTTTGGGTTTGATCCAGAAGGTGTATTATAGCGTGACTAGAGCAGAGATGCCTGTATTCCCTGGGGTGTATAAATCTCTTCCATAGTCTGCCTCCAGGAAAAAATTGGCGTGACTCTGAAAGGGCTGCATTAGTTCCAGTTGTGAGGAGTGTGGAAAGTGAATTAATTTTTGGCTAAACTGCTTCTGAGCACGGCGCTTCCCTTTTCACAGCCTTAGACAGCTGTTGTCCTCATTTAAGTACCTACGCTGTCATTTTGTAGGGAATACCTTTGGGACTGGCTTGTCCAGTACAATATTGTATTTAATAAAATTTGATTTAGGCTATCTAAAACAAACTATCCTTTCATGCATGGAGTAGCAGCTTCCCAAGATGAGAGCTACATGTGTTTCAGGGCAAATTTTGACAAAAATAGGAGAGAAAACAATGGCTTTGTTGCAAGTCCTACTGTTGCAAGCATTTCTGTCTTGCTCTGTTCATACCGATTATAAGAATATATTTTCATTAGCTGTCTGCTTCTAAGCAGATTAAACAGTGATGTTATTCTTACCATCTCCTCTAAGTAACTATGTGCTTGAAGGGGCTGCGATGAGAAATCAACCCGTATGTTCTCCAAATCCTAGGTCTGAATCCACTTCCAAGTGATGGATGCTGGTGATGTCTCTCAAAACTACCTTCATGGCTGGTTGTAAATTGACTTTTTATCTGATTTTGTCAGCAACAATAGAACAGGGGGAAAAAAGACTGACCTTCTTGTGCTCGGGTGCCCCATTTGGAATTATTTAGCAACATTGTGGGAAGCATGTATAGCTCTTTTACTTTACTGTGTGTTGACAAAGCTGTCACTGTGCCTTGTGGAACAGTATAGAGCAGGATTTTTTTTTTCATGGTGTAATTAATACCTGTAAAAAGAAGAAAGTGTTGATTTTTCTTTCTGAATGAACTTTTATGTATCTTTATTGTTAAGTTATTTCAGTCAAAACCCATGTTTCTTCTTGCATTGCTGATAGATGTTCTGTATCTGTAAAATGAGGAAAACTACCATCACCACCACAACATCCAAAACAAACAACTTCTTCCCCTGGAAGAAAACAAAACAAAGCCAACAGAACATCCATCCAAAAAGACCACTCCAACAGCATCAATAAAAGGAATTGGAAAATTCCGAGTTTCCTTTATGGCATTTCAAACAAACCTTCTTATATAGTCTTTCCGAATGGTAGATACATGTAAGAGGGCGGGAAAAAAAAAGCTTATAGTTTGTACGTCTCCTTACCTCTGTACAGGTAACTTCCACTTTATATTAATGGACTTTCTGCATGCAGGTTGAAGAGAAACACCTCTGTGTCAGAGAGCTGCGTAGTATCTTTTAAGATACGTTCTTAACAACTTTTCATGTTCTGCATATTTTATTGATTATAGAGATATTAATTTTTTTTTGTGTGGTCTTAACTTTATTACTTTTTTCCACATTATTGTCAATACTTTTCCTCAAGGTTTCCAAGTAACAAAACACATAAAGTCACACAAAACACATTTTTTTGCCTTTTTGTAGTCACTGTGTTTCTGTCACATACAGCACTGTAGACTAACTGACTAATATAATGCTGTTAGCTTCATCTCTGACGGAGTCTATATATCTGCAGGATACCAGACGCTAAGCAGGTACTCTTGTTTGTTTATCCACCTGGAAAACCACTTTATTTCATAGCTGTATTTTCAGTCTGCGTCAAGCTAGAGTAATGATTATGATGATCTTATTTCTGCTTGGTCTTATTCACAGCTGTGCTGTTCGGCTTAAAAGCTGAAAATAGGATCAGAAAAAGAACTCCAGCAGATGCTGAAGAGAGAAATTAAAGTCTGGCTAGCTTCCTCTGCAACTTCAGTTTTTATCAGTGTGTCTTGAATTTAAGCAGGGAGTCCAAATTATTTTTATCTGTCTTAAGGCACCAGAAATTTCTAAAAAGAAAAAAAGTCTTTTTAACACTGGTTCTGAGTTGCTAGGACTTTGATCTGTAGTGTGCTTTTCCCAGTACATGAAGCTGTTTGCTTTATTGCAGCTGAAATTAAGGTTTGTTAATTGCATGAATTAACATTGGTAACACATTGACCCTTCATAGTAACAATCCTGTAACAGCCAGTGAAAGCTATTGCAGTCAGATAAATACAGTAAACAAAATCAGGGGTTGTGGCTGGATTCTTGCCCAGCTCCTTCAGTTTTTGGAATGATATGGATATTTTAATAATCCCAGATGGGCATAATTTTTAACCAGTATGCTGGACATGTTTTTTAAGGAAGCCAGCAACTAGGAAAATATTTTTAAAAGACTGGAGACCTGGAAATGCTGTTTTGACATTCCTACAATTCTTTCATGGAATTCTCTCACATGACTGATTTATTTTTCTTCCTTTATGGCAAGTACCAACCAAAGATACCATCAGAGTACCTTTAAACTTGGTTTTAAAAATTTCTGGTAGAACTTCAGTTTATGGCTCTGTTCCACTAAACTGAAATGGGTCTGTTTATTTGCAAAAAAAAAAATAATTTAAAAATGGGTAAAGTAGTAGAACTGAGAAGGTTAAACTGACATTGTACATTTATCTTAAACTATGAGAGAGTTTTATTGAAATAATTTATTGTTTATTTGGGAATTTCTTTAATTAGGCTTATATATCAGGTTTACATCTCATTTCTGTCCTTGTCTGTTACAGCATTGGTGGTTCAAGTATGCTTGACTCTCAAGTGACAAAGCACTAATTTTAGCATTAAATAGTATTTCCCTGGTGATGTGTTAGTTTGTCTTTTTATAGCTTTACAAGCCAATTTCTGCAAAGGAGAAGATAATATGTTAAAATAAGCTTGGATTCCATACTGAAGTATGTGATTCCCAGCCTTACTCTATTTCAGTGTACCAGGATAAGTCAGTCAGTGTTTTTTACCTTTGCTGTGTTAGTGTATAAAAGAAGGAAACATGCCAGACAAAGAAACCACTTGCTCTTGAAGTGAAATTTGTACTCATTGTTAAATAACACCTCAAAACATTTATTTCCCTTTCCACTAATACATACCCTCAATCCAATGTTCCTTATTAATGTTAAGCAAGGTACACCTTGTATGGATACATAAAAGGCTTATATATGAGAGAAATCAATTAAATATATACTTACAGTGTCCAGGTAGCAAAGATGCGAAGCAAGTAAGTAGGATTTGGGGGAGTTTGGTTTCCTTTTGAGTCTCTTAGCATTTTTGTGCCCCTTCTGCCCAATGGAGGATAGTATAGGGCTGTAGGGAATAGCATCAAACGTTCTCATGCAGCAAAAAGAAAGATTACTATCAGTGGATGCAAAAGCTTACTTTTCTCAAAACACTGTCTGTAATTTCGGTTTGCTGTTACAGGTGCATGCCATTTTATAACATCATATATGACTTTTTGTTAAAAGGCTTAAAGATCAAGGCATTTACTTTAAAAATCAGTCTGTCTGGTGCTGTTCATTTTAAGTACTTTCTTCATTCAATATAAAACATTCCTTTAAGAAAACACTACTACAAAGAAAGGAGCTGTATACTGGAGGATGCCTATGGGAATGTGTGGAAAGGGGCATTCTGCCTTGGGTCATGGAATGGCAACTGTTCTGCTTGGCTGCATTCTCATGGTTGGTGATTTGTGGATGCAACTCACTCTGCCTCTTTCCCCAGTCTTTCCATTTGCATGTGAAAATAATGGGTTCCGTAATTCATCTTCATAACAAGTGTAAATTAAGCATGTAATTTCACGTGTGTTTCTTTATGCTATTAACTCTTGAAGAAAGACTAGCACCTGACTTGCAAAATTTTGGAAGGTTGGTATAAGTGTTATTTTTAGGGGTTTTGTCAATTGCAAGTAGGGCTCAAAATGGCTTCTGTTAAAAGGCACAGTTTTTATTTATATAATATATCTTCTGATATATTAAAAATGTATTTATAGGCACTGTTTGCATTTCATGGGCTCTTATCTTCAGAGGAGAATTTCAAATATTGTACTTTGTATATGCTGCTTTCAACCTGGAAATGAAGAGAATTTATTTTGTTTTAAATAGTCTTATCCAAGGCAATTGAAAGATGATTGTGTTATGTAAGGCAGGTTTTAAATAACAAAAAAATATGTAGGGTATTTCAACAATGTGAAATACTTGAGGCATTTCAGAGGTAGGACCTCAAAAAGAAGCCTCTAATTTTAAGGAAGTAAGAAAGGAATCTTTTCAAAATAGGACAGTGAGAGCATAAAGTATCCATCTGTAGCCTGACCTCTTTCTAAGAGTCTACAGGCAAATAGAACTCTGAAGTCTTACTTAAAATTGGACTTGTTTTTATTGAAGTTTAAGATCAGACCACATAATAGATACAGAGATGCTGGTACACATCATCGGAGTTTAGAGGCTCCAGAAATATTAATAAAGATTCTA
>VZTL01074684.1:0-18055 GCA_013400535.1 Scopus umbretta
TCTAGGTGTGATGCTTTCTGTGCAAGGAAATTTGGGAGCACAGCCTGGAACAAGGATGTGGGATTTTTGACCAGATCTCCCATCTGGAAGATGGGGAGGTAGGGACCCCAGAACACGCTGCTGCACCATGTTGATATAGATGGTGCTTTTCATAGGTCCTTCTCATTTCCCCAGTCTAAACACTGCTGACAAATTAAAAAAAAAAAAAAAAAGCAAGGAAAAAAAAAAAAAAGCTGGATCTGCAAGTGAAAAGCTGATGCTGTTTCATAGGTGGGTCTCCTGTGAACAGTAATCTTCAGGGACCTGCTAGGATAACTTCAAAGCACTCACACTCCTTGGATATAGTATTTAACTGAATCCTGACTTGACCGGTGATGACCCTCTCTCAGATCCTTTCTGCATACATCTAAATCCCTTCTAACTCCCCTCCTGCATCACCTCTTAACCCATGTCTGCGGGGGTACTTTTCATTTGAGTTTGTTGGTCAATCCATGGGAACAAACTGATGGTTGAGTTGGCACTGTTACCAGCTACTCATGTGACCACCCCAGACCATATTTTATCCATGTTCTTCTCTTCTGAGATTTTTTTGACAGCTGTGGATGGCCTTGGATCTAAAAGTAAGATATATGCCAGTCATGTTGTCTCCTCATCTCACCTCTAGGTAATTTTTGAAAGTTGCAGAAGTTTTTAATTGGCAGTGGAGCTGAAAAATTTAAAATCCAAATCAGACCACGACTTTTCAGACCTTGAAATACTGAAGATGAAAATGTGGCTAGAAAAAATAGTAATGCCTTGGTTCTGACCATACTGGAGACTTGGAGTCTCTTTGCAGTCTTAATTATGATACAAATGTAAACTTTCTCCTGTGTTGATTTTGGTCTTTATTATTTCTCCTGTACTTAATAAAAGAGAGTCCTACTAATATGTATCACACTCATCTATTCTTGCTGCAACAGGGAAAGACCTCTCACTTTCCCCTCTTCTCTTTCCTCTCTTTAAACAGGTGAAGGAATTCTCAGTCATTTGCATTCTAATCAAATATATTTATTTTTATTGCAGTATTAGGACTGTCCCAATTGGTTAAACACACTACAGAAATGCACTGTTGTTCTTTAAGAGACTTTTAAACTACTTCTCTTTTACTGTTTATGATAGGCTTTCACTTTTCTATTGAGCATAATTTTAATAAATATCCTTCAACTTTGTCACTTGGGTTTTTTGTAATGGGTTTTTTGTAATGTACTAAGATATTTTCCAGTCTTTCTTTGATTAGGTGAATTCTGAGGTCTCATATCCATTATTAGAAGTTCTCTATAGCTTTGGTATTGTACAAAGAAAGCAGATACGAGAAACTCTTTTTTAAAAATATGTATTTTAAGGTGTACCAGTAATGACGAGTAAAACACTTTGGACAAAATAGAAACTGTTTTGTCTTTATGACTTACTGCAATGTATCTTCTTCCAAAATATTTTTGAAACTGTAAAATTTGATAGGTTTTCCCTTTTATTTTATTTTGTGCACCTTCTGTTCTTTTAGGCCCAAAGAATCCAAGTTCTGCACAAGAGTTGCTTTCACAAACTCAAGATTTGATGATTTGAGGTAGGTTCTGAAATTCCTTAGATGTTTAGCCATGCTCATCAAAAGAATGAAAGCAGCACAAGAAGCAGTAGTATTCATGAATATTCATTCCATGTCTCAGATGAATTGAGTTTGAGAAAGTGTTTGCAATTAATTTGTGATAAAAAATATCAGAAATGTTTACTAAAAGAGCAAATTTCATTGCAAATGTTGCAGAAAATTAAGTATTTAATTTTTTTAATTAGACACTATGGAAACACACTCTTGCATTTCCTATAAATAGCTTGTTTTCTGATTAAATTATTAATATTGAATAAACAGAGGAGAAGAAGGGGAACAGGCAGTGATTGATAAAGGACAATTCATGGTTGGAATATGTTTATTTAGCTCATTCAAGAAGCAGTTTCAACCTGCTGATATAGTCTCTGAAAGTTTCGATCAGTTTAGTGGGAGTATGTGATAAAACAGACTAAATTCAAGGAAGGTTTGCTTGGATTTCCTTAGTAGCCAAAATTTTATTATTTTTTTTTTAAGGAAACATAGGATTTGTGTCATATGGAATGGTGACTTACAACTGTTAGATCATAACTTTTTCAGTTTCATAGACTTCATAGATTTTGTTTTTTCTGAATTTAATTTAACTAGCATTATTTGCTGCTTAGCATAATAGCAGCAAGCTATACACAAGTTGGGATAAATAGAATAACTTTTCAATGTATTGACTCTGAAATTGCATAACTGATATATTCAGTTGAATAACTACCATTAAAATAAAAATTGTGTTTAATAAATATGATATTAAATGGGTAAGGCCAATACTCCTCAAGAACTGACACTCTGATACAGGGCTGAAGTTCAGTTTATATCTAGGTGATATGATTTAGGGTTTTGTGGATTGAATCTTGTACTGTTGAAGTCAGTTACCTTTCTCTTCTTGGCTTCATTACAAGTAGGTCCCAGGTTTTCCTTGGCTAAATTATTAAACATGGAGACTGGTCATGCACAATGTAGGTTTTTCTGTGGAAAAAGAAACCTGGTACTAATAATTGGGCAATTCATAGAATATGGCAAATAAATGTGTCCAAGACTGAAATGTGTGTACAAGACTGAAATGTGTGTACAAGATTTTGTTTTTGAAAACTTGGAATTACATTCACTGTATGCATTTTACAATTGGAGCCAAAACATAGCAACTCTCACCTCTCAGAGCTTGTCAGTGCTGCTCCCTAATCTGCCAGAACTTTGCTGGTGTGAGCAATTTACTGTGAGCTAGGGCCTACAATGGAAATATATTGGTGGTGATGCACATAAAATGTAAGCAGACAGTCATCAGTCACCCAATTTGCCTAATTCTGAAGTTTTCTCACTGAAACTATTGTATTTGACAATATATAAGAAGCTGCTTGAAAAAAAATATGATTGCAATTGAATATTTATTTTGTTTGTTTTCGAGGTTTCAACTCTATCCTGCTGGTTTTTTTTTACCGCCTTCCCTACATAAATGTACAACTTGGGTCCTTTAAGAATTCTTCTAATAAATTTTAAGCTAGATCACCTTATGCTGTTTAGATATTCCTGTTGTCAGTCATAAAGATTCATGAGGAGAGGCTGGGATTACTAGAGGGACCTAAGAACAGGTGAAGAGACTTAAAGGAGAGTGCCATCTAGTTTCAATTTTGAAATTAGTAGCCTAAAAAAATTGTTTTGTGCTTAAAAATGCTTAAAAATATGCACAGCTGTTGAAATTCCTGTATTGAATCATAGTTGATATTTAGAATGGGAATAATCATTTGGGGTCTCTCTCTGTAAAAAGGAATTTCAGAGGAAGGAAAGAACTATTTGTAATATGAAATTAGGAGAGACTGCTTTTTACACAGATAAAATAAGGAATTCTGCAGTTTTCAGACTAATAACAGAGAAAAAAACCCTAGTTGACATCAATCAAAAATAGAAAAATTTAGTGTATGAGGAGAGGCTAAAATGCCTTGTGGACAGCACAGAAAAGTTTGATCCAGGTTTTTTCACTCTAATATATCAAAACCCTTGTCATTTCCTCAATAAAATCAGCCTCAACAGGCTGGATCAATGGACCAAGGCCAGTTGTATGAGATTCAACACGGCCAAGGACTGGGGCCTGAACTTGGGTCACAACAACCCCATGCCATGCTACAGGCTTGGGGAAGAGTGGCTGGAAAGCTGCCTGGCAGAAAAGGACCTGGGGGTGCTGGTTGACGGCTGGCTGAATATGAGCCAGCAGTGTGCCCAGGTGGCCAAGAAGGCCAACAGAATCCTGGCTTGTATCAGGAATAGTGTGGCCAGCAAGAGTAGGGAAGTGACCGTGCCCCTGTACTTGGCACTGGTGAGGCCACACCTGGAATACTGTGTTCAGTTTTGGGCCCCTCACTACAAGAAGGACATTGAAGTGCTGGAGCATGAACAAAGAAGGTCAGCGAAGCTGGTGAAGGGTCTATAGCNTATATGGGGAGGAAAGTAGAGAAGGAATGTGAGGTGGACAACAGATGTCCAGAGCTCCCCCAAACACCTTTAGAAAATATCTGGAAATAATGGACCAAAAAAAGACAAAAAATCCTTCTTCTTGATATGGTTCTCAGAATAATAGTGAAAGAATTTTTAGAATAATGTTTAAACTCTTACTTTATAATTATAAAATGCTTTCTAGAATTATGTGATCTTTTTGTCCCAGACTTTGCTTCTGAAACTGCAAGTTTCTTCTGTATCAGTATCAGCATTTAGAGTCTGTTCATATGATATTGGCCAACTCTGTGGATAAGTCTTCCTTTAAGCTGATAAAGTAACAATACAGCTGCTGTACATTTTCAATGTTTTAATTTTGTATCAATTTTAGAAATATGTCTAGAGGCAAAATACATACTTAGGATTTCCTGTGCAGCATTACAAATTCTTGCATATTTCTCAGAGTTAAAAATAAAAAAAACATGTACTTATTTACAATCTAAACTTACCTACATTATACACTGTGTGCTAATGAAGCAATGTGTGCATTATTTTTTTTTCTTTCATGTCATTTTAATAAATGACTAGTACTGCTTTCTTTTTATCCAGATTTTCCTCTTCTTGAGAGGAACAACTCAACACAAATTCTTTCTTTTTCATGTCTTCAAAATCCTTGGAAATCTTTCTCCTTTAAGAATGTGAGGCAATCATTTTAGAGGTTGTCTGAAGTTTCTGGAAAATTGAACAAAGTAGGTATGAGTAGGAAGTTATGAAAAATAAAATGCTGCTAGAGAATGTCTGATGTCTTGTAACACAACCTAGTTTTGTGTATCTGGGACACAGTGTTGGAGGGACAGAGTTGAATCCTGCTGCCAGAGGTGAGAAGCATCCGTCATCTCTGTAATGAACAGGCACATGAGAGAGGAATGTCTGCCACACAGACTGCTCCAGTGGTGGTTTGTTGGTTCTTCAGGCCCCGAAGGTCCTGCCTGTCCCCAAGCTGTATGTGTGGTTCCTTTGGAGTGCTCATGTTTTGGCTGCTGTGCTCATGCTGCTGCCTGGTACCATTGCTCCTTTAATTGTCCTCTTGACTTTCACTTAGTAAAATGTGAGAGCAAGATGGTTTTGACTGTGAGAGCCGATGTCTCCTGTATTTCCTGGTGATCAACATTGGTTTTGACACAGCTGGTTTGTATTCATGGCTGTTCTATGCTGCAGAGCTGATGGAGGGATTCAGCCTTGCTATCTTTAGCCATCCACAAGTTCGCTGACTCAGGTGCTTCTATATTAAGTGCAGAGAGAGAGGCACTTCTAGTCATGCTAAGATAAGAGGAATGAATCACCTTTCAACATGCCAGCCTGATGTACAGTCAGCATTGATGTGTAATACTAGGTATTTAGCTGCTGAATGAATTAAATTTTGCAGGATGATTCTTGTGAAGAAGGCTTTGTCTGCAGAAGTATGTAGCAAAGTCAGCCTGCCAGTTAACTCGGTTTTCTTTTATTCTTCTCACAACTATTTGTATTCAAGGGGAGTTAAAACAGCATCAAAAACTACAAGTAAATATTGGCATATGTTTGCCATCAAGTGACTTAAATATGTGCCCCCTCATCTTTCATGGCTTGGTACATAAACAGAAAGCAGAGTAATAGGTCAGAAAGTTAACTATTAGCCAAGTATCAATGTTTGCTGATGAGTGATGGTTGGCATTTCACTGGTTTGGTGGCTTTCTTTTGGTGTTGGTGAAACAGGTGTTTTAAGCCAGTCATCAGTATCTGATACAGCCTTTAAATAAACTCATCTATCATGAGTATTCATGTTTGGGCAGCAGTTGGCCAGCTGTGACACTGAACATGTCAGGAGATGGCTAGTGCCACCTTGCATGGACAAGCCCAGGAAGAAGTTTCCCCAGGGTTGTTAATATCCTTGTCAATGCAAGTCAACAGACGTCTTGTGACAAAGTGGAGGCAGAGGATGGGGGGAGGTAAATGTGCTGTATGAGCTAATACAAATTCAGGCTGTGCAAAATCCCTGTGGGCTCCAAAGCAGAACCAGTGCTTTGAGGAGGATTTTGGGTAGTCCTGTGGTGACGGAGGATGAGAGGGATGAGCATCTGACCAGGTATAAAGGGTTTAGCAGATCAAATGCTTTGCTTCTGTCAAACAAAAACCAAAAAAGGCTTTCAATTAACAAACTACTTAATGAAGAAACACAGAGAACAGAAATATTAGCATTGAACCTCTGCCCCCTCATGAGGGGTTTTGAGTCTGTGTGTTTTTTTGCTTTATCTCTGCAGAACAGATGCAGTTCTTTCACAGGAAAAACTCTGGAGATGAGTACCAACTACATTAAAATGTCATCTCACAAGCAGGGGTTTTAAAATGGGATTTTAACAAAGTATTGCCCAGGCAGGCCATGAATAGTAAGCAGAAATATAATGCGAAAGGAGACCATCGTACTTAAATGAAATGGGTTTCATTAGCCAACCTTTAAACACACTAGTTATAGATAAACTGAAGTTACATGTAGCATTCATAAGCTTGTTTTTCCTAGTGGGTCGTTTTGATTTTTATGCTACAAATTCACACTTAATGTGAAGTTTTCAGAATCACTCTAGGTTTACATGATTAATCATTCTTGCGGGAGAAATAGATACTCGTTTAATTAAAAAGTGTAGTATGTCTTATTGGCATTAAAATATAAAAATAAAATTATTATGGAGGTGATAAAAGTGACATCAAGATAAATAAACCTGGATCTTCAGTCAAACCTGAATTCACTTAAACTGTCTGTATCTCAGTGAATCCCACTCTTGGTACCTGTGGTATGTTTTTGGTTTTGCTTTTTGCCTTTTTAATATTTATTAGGATTTACTTATTTATTAAATATAGCCTGATGGAGGCCTTAAATTTTGTTTGCTTCATTTCCTGTCCCTGAGAAGGTGGTAGTACATTTGCATCTTCCTAGGGCACTCTGAAGATAAATAAACTGGAATGTGTGAACTAGACTAAAACACAGAAGCTACACAGATACTGAGGTAGCACATAATTGGGTACACATTGTATCATGGTACATGGCAATGGACTTCTCGCTGGTAGTGTCCATATGTAGAAACCCCTGCAGTAGCTGCAAAAGGGAATTTCACCTGTGATGCACTGATTTCCATACTGTAGCCTGTGGAAGCACGTGTTTCTTCCTGTGCTGTTCCATAGACCTTGTGCCCTTGATTTATTTGAAGCATCTGTACTATACTGTGCACGTTGCTAGGGATGTGGAAAGAGTGAGAACCAGGGGAAGGAAGAGAAACATTAACTGTCATCAGAAAGAGATTCCCTGTGCCAAAGATTTAAGTGAAATTCTGAAATTGTGCTTTGAACTTATCTGTCAGTAGCCCTCTTTTATAGTAATTTGTCTGTTTTTCTGCTAGGTGGGCTTTCTCTTTAGGATTTGTGGATTTTTTTTTAGACTGGACTACTTGATCTGTTATCTCCTTTACACATATGTATTTAGAAGAATAATATAGGCCTGTTTCTCGAAAATACACTAAATCCGGGACCATTTAGGTCAGATTGCAATCAGTAAAGGTGTTCCCAGTATTCAAAACCAAAGTTGGCTTCAGATTACAAAACATCCCCGGAATAGAGAGTTTAAAACATATCCTAATGCCTTCATACTAATTTGAATGGCAAGCTCTCTTGGACAAATAACGTGTCTAGGGGATTGTTGTTAGTTGAAGAGAAAGTATCAGCTACAGTTACACAAGTGACTGAGTAAGAGTCATCTAGACTCTTTTTCTAGAGGAAAAAACTCGGTAGAAGTATCACTTAGGAGCAAAAGGGAGGGAGGAAGAAAAAAAGCCCTTAGCAGTATTAATGTATTCCATGTATAATGCCATGTATTCTGTTGGTTCCTTAAGGCTTTCTCATATTCTTCCTATTGCTTTCTCTTGCCTATATGGGTGAGATGCTCAGATGCTGTCTAACTGCCAGATTTGATTTACTGATTTCACCAGATGTTGGACAGCTGAGAATCTGGTTACCTTTTTCTGAAGGTACGTGTGGGTGACTCTGACTTCCATAGACTTCAGAGAAGATCAGACCTGTACCTGCTGAAGAGGGCTGGAAAAAGGAAGTTCTAATTCTTATATTCTGCTGGTGCAAGCAAAACCTAACTCCATTGAATCAGGTGAATTAACCCTTCTCTGAAACCGCAAATGAAACAAGAACCAAAAGTAGTGTTTAGTAACAACCTAGATAATGGATAATTCAAAGTAAGACAGAGGCCAATAAGGGTGAATTCTAATTGGACAGTCCCAAGAAAATAATAACTTTTTATGATAGATGCTCAAAGAAACCACAGTGAGATAACAGTTGCTTGCATGTCTGCTTAGATATTAAGATCTGTTATTGAAAGTGTAAACACTGTCTGTCTGTGGATATAGTGCAGTTTACATAATTGAAACACCAGAGGGTACAAATTTGGTTTTGAGGAATTGGCAATAATACAAAGTGTTCAACCCTCAATGTTCAAAAAATCATGAAATTGGCTTAAAAATAAGACTTGACAAATAATCACAGTTTCCTTACATTTGCCTTCTGAGCCATTAGATTTGGGTCACATATTGTTTTCTCAGTCATATAATCCCAGGACTCTAGTCCTTGCAGCTTGAAAAATACCTGTTATTGTCTGCCTGTCAATGAAACTGTGAGAGCTAGCAATAACCTAAAAGTGGCACTGAGTCTAAAAAGATAGAAATTAATTTTATAGTTTTTCAAACAAAACTGTTATTCAATTCAATGGGACTTCAACTGAGCAGGTGATTTAAAAGAGGAAAAAATAATCTTTTGATAGCTGGAAACTAAAATTGATGCTTAAAAACAGAGATACAAGGGGAAATTTTGCTTAGCTTTCAGCTGCAGCCTGTCTCCCATCTAATCCAGTAGCTGCTAATTCATTAGGGTAACCCCTGAGAGGATTAGCCTGTATAAGCCTGTACAATGGCCAGGAGTGGCACTTGGTGCCATGTTACTGCTTGCCAACAAAGGCAGGGTGATTGCAGCCGGAGCAGGTTTCCGGGGCAGCCTGGGTGCTGGGGCTGCCATCCTGGCATGGAGCAGATTGGGCTTGTCTTTGTCTTCACAGGGGCTGCATGCTGCCAGTGTCACTCCAGGATGAAAAGGTTGGTATTAGGACCTCCACAGAACGTGGTGGAAGAATAAATGGGTGGGAGGCACGATGTCTCTCCCCGCACCTGCTCCCTCCTCTCACACCCCAGCTCCACTGAGGACCGGTATCTCCTCTCATCCCTCTGTTTCCTCCTACCTCTGCTTTTTTTTTTTTTTTTTCTTTTAAATTTGATTTAATCCTTCCAACACTTGTCCCAGATTTTGGGAACTTGTGATAAAGGGGAATAAAAAGACAGCTTTCCAATTGCAGCAAAACCTGGCGCAGGCACAGAACAGGCTATGGGTAATTAACCAGGAGCCGTTGTGTGAGCGCTGGGCAGGTGGCTGAGAAGCGTGTGTGCACACACACACCATGTCCCATGTGAACTGTGTGGAAAATGCAAGGATGTGCACTTGCAGTGATAATCTTTTGCAAGTCCTGGACTGGATCTTTTGATCCCTGGGCATGTAGGTGGATTTCTCCTGACATGATTAAAATTTGATCCAACTTCTTCAGACCTAACCCCTTTAACTGTTCAAAGCCACTGCATTTCACTCTCCCTGAGTTGCTTCCACACTCTTTTAGATGAATGTATGCTCACTGCATTTCTGAACATTATTTCTGTTGCTTTGATGTGTCAGAAATGGACTGTTAAGGCTGAGAAGTGGCTGACCCAAAGACACAGTAAGCCTGAGGCTAGCACCTGGTTTGCCCCTAGCCAGGCTGTGCTTCTGCTGTTCCTGGCGCACAGGATAGCAGAGGGCCCTGCAGATGCAGAGCTCCTTGGGTAGCTCCTGTGCCAGCAACAGTGCGTCCTTGGCTTTAGCGGAGCCTAGCCAACTGAGCCAGCTGTTGCTCCATCTCCTTCACACTGTTGTAGGCTATTTAGTGCCACACTAAGTGGCAGAATACAGAAACATGGGTTGGCTACTGAGGTAGGTGGGAATAAATTTTCAAAATGGAGGTGGAGAAAGATAAAACGTAGTGGCATTTCTTTGTCAGTGTCAGCTGGAAAGCAGGCACAACTGTTTCTTCTTTTGTTCTCTATTTTGGGGCTAAGAGTAGTAAAGCTCAAGAGGAAAAGATTTTGATCAAGTCTATTAATTGCAATGCACGTTTGAGTGCCAGGGGGTAGTGCTGGCTGCATACAGTTGCAAAAATTCAGTGTGCTGAGAATAATCGTACACTGAGAGGTAGATGCCTGACAAATGTGTAACTTTTCCTGCCTTCTGCAGCACTATGTAAATTATGTATAGCAGCACAACAGTATTCCTGGCAAAATATTCCTGTCAAGATATTGCTCTTTGTAAATCATTGGAGAAGGTGAGAAACAGATGCTTGTGTTGCTAAGACGGGCTGTGCAGGTCCCACTTAAGAAAAAGTTGCTCTGAAACATCTTGACACATTTGGGAAGTTTCAGGTTGCTTTGTACCTTGTGCAGTAAAGACATAGTATTTTGGGTGTGGTGCACCCTTGTATAAAATCAACAGCTTTCTCCGTTCATCCTAATGGGAATCTGGTGCGAGGGTCTGTGTGCTACAGCTGTGCCTTCAGTGTGGCTCTGGCAGGGGTCCCTGGCTCTGCTCAGGTTCCCTCCATTCACTGTTGCCCTCTTCCTCCTCTGGAGGAGGTTTTTGCAGAAACAAGCTCTCCTTTCCTCCAGTCCATCCTTTCCTCAGTCGTCAGCACTGTAAAAGCCATAAACAAAATATTGCCTGCTGATTTCAAATCTGCTATGCGCAGCACACCAGCAGGCACCCTTGGTGCAAGATGTTTTAGCTCCAGCTGATAATTCTGCTCCATTGATTTTTACATGTGATTTGGGGAGAAGCACTGGCTGCACTACGTATATGGTCTAGCTGCCTATCAAGAGCAGTGAGAGCGCTAGTGCAGAACAGTAGTGGATGTTGTGCCTGGTGCTTTGATACATTTTCTTTAATAATAATAAATTCATTTTCAGGAAAGAAAAAAAACCTGCTAGGGCCCTGTTAATGGGTTTTTAGTGGCCTTATGAGGCAGGGCATATGCTACCTGAATTTTTCCCACTCTGTCTCTTTCCAGCTCTTCCCCTGAGCTGTAATAGTAATTATCTGTTTGGGGTGCCTGTGATATTCATAACAAGAAAGCACATCACTTTTATTACAGACGAGCTCTCCCACCTCTCAGCAGGATGAAACCGAGGGCCCAAGTGCCTCGACCACTGTCACAAGGTTGGCTATCCAAGAACAATCGATTTCTAAATGTGCCTGAACCTTGGGTGACCTGAAATATAGCAGCAAGTACTACAAGCTGGGACATCTGGTGGACAATAAAACCTTTTTTTTTTTTTTTTTATTTGTTTTTACATGAAGCAGCTGTATTTGAGCAGATGACCAGGGGCTGTGCAATCAAAGTTTGAATAGCTGAATTAGCAAATTATATTAGGCTTCTTAGGCACTTATTTGAATGCTGCATGCTCTTTTTTAATTTTGCTTTATTAACATCTACCAAAAACACAGCAGTGTTGGCATTATGGTTATTAGTGACTTATTTGCTTCATTAAAATTTACAGCACGTTTTACATTCACCATCTGGGACGGCTTCTCCCATGTTTATGGTTAAAATGTAACTCAAAGCCGGGCCTAATAGTCTAAAATAAAGGATTGTACAGATAAAACTCTTTCTTCAGATGCCAGCGTTACCTCTTTTCTGTAGTGTGCAAACAGAATGCTATTTTGCCCAGTCACTGTGGTACAACTTAGTGCTAGGATGCAGACAAATATTTCTGCTTTCAATAAAAGATGATGTTGTATGTAAGGAAAAGGTCGATTGTGCTATTACTTGGAAAGCTGCAGCTTATGGAGTATGGCTGGGGAGAGAATTAGACTACCCAGAGGAGCTTCAGACTAAAGGACCTTCTGGGTCACTGAGTCTAAACCGCTGTTATTGCAAGTAACTACCTTGGATAATCCCTTTCCAAAGGACTGGAGCAAGAATAAGCAGTGAAAGAGAAATGTGAATGTGTTGAAAGGCAGCACATATGAGCACAGCTCTGAACCCGAGCTGATATACCTCTATAGTTTCCAGATTTGAGTTGCCTTTCTCCTAAGCATTTAAAAGGGTAGAGTGTGTTCAAGTATGTCTTCCCTTAACTGCATACACGTAGCTTTTAATTCTTCCTCCCTTTTCCTGCTTTTCTTTACTGTTGAGTAATCAGGACGGGAAACCCACTTTCTTGTTTATTCAGGCTGGGAATGTGGAAAAGTTGTGTGCTGTGAAGTGAAGGGAGAAGGAGAAGAGCATGTGATATACTAGCACTAAGAACATGTGCTTTCCCCACTGTTTTGAGTTAATCTAAAATTCAAAACAGTATTTTTTTTATGTTACCCCTTGGGATGCCAAACACTGAAAAATTAATTCACTGTTTGTTTCTCCCCCTGCCTTTTTCAATTCTCCAAAGGAAATGTTCATTCTCCACAAAACAAAATTTTGAGACAAACAAAACATAATAAAAATTAGAGTCCTTATCAGATCTGTGACCTCTCAGGTCTCCATTGGGCCACTGCCTGAAAGTGATTTCTTATGTGGGACCTGCAGACACGTTCAGGTATCCCAGGATCTTATGGGTTTACATGTGCATTTGTGACTTCTCCCTCATTTGGTTTTTAGGTGTGTATGTCATGTGATGGAAGAGTGACAATAACCAGGATATTACAGGAAGTCCATCCACTTGTAAGTGTATGATTTCATACTCACACATCATCATGACAAATATTTGCAGATCCTTTAGAATTCAGCAAAATCCTAGAAATGCAGTTATGTGAGTAGACCTTTCTGCCTTTGCTGCTACAGCTCTCCCTTGGCTTCAGCGTGAAGTCCATGCTACCTCTTCTTCTTCTTGTGTCTTCATTAGACACAAATTGTTGTGCCTAATGGATAGGTATTTTTAAAATCTTTTTTTCTTTCCATCTCACAATTAAGGTTTATCAATTAATCATTTACAGGTGGAGCCACCTGGAACTACTTTGGAAGGGAGAACTTATGAATATGAATGATTAATAATAATCTGATCAAAATTCCTGAATTTTTTCTCTTTGAAGCAGATTTCCTATCTTACTACCCTTGAAAATTCACATACCAGTAAATTATGAATAAACAAGAAAGAAGTATATGAAATACATATACTATTAATTGTGCTGCATAAATTCAAATGGCAAGCAGGTTTCAAATGTAAGTTCAACTTTTCCACCTTTTGTGTAGATTGAATTCAGCTGGAAACTGGATACTGAGGTTTTTGGTTTTCACCTGCATATGTAATTTCCTATGTTTAATTCTCTAGTTATAGTGCTTGGTTACTCCCACTACCTACAGATATTTGCCAGAGCTATTCACACTTCTTTACTTATCTGTAATTTTTATTGACTCTAAAATGGTTATAAATTCAACATTTTACTTTTACAGACCTTACTTTTGCTGAAATAAATGGCAACACTCTTTCAACTTCTTGGTAGACACACTGTCTCTGCTTCTCCTCTTTTCAGACTGCTAAAGGTGATTCTTGAGTTCCTAAGATGACCACAGGGCACCACCAGTTTTCTTTTCTTACCATGTTTGTACTCTTTACAGTTTTTGACATGTATTCCTTGTCTTTGTCTTGAAGGTTTCTTGGCTTCTGTCACCTAACAGTTTCTCATGTTTCTTTTTAGCACTCTGTTTTAGAATTCTTTTTATTTTACCCCTTCCTTTCTCTTTTTACCTCTACCTACCCACAGCCTTTTTTGCTTCTCAAACAGGGATCAGCATACAAAATCCACCATCCTTGACTTCTTATTTATTTCTGTTTGTTACAGATACTTTAATGCAATAGACTTGGCAAATGAGGGTTGACTGCTTGTGTTTTGACTTTGTGGGTGTTTTTTTTTTTCTCTTTCTCATACTGTGTTAGCCTGTGTGCTAACAATGTGAGTACGTTTGAGCTGCTCAGGAAGTCCAAGCACTCTAATGAATAATAAAAACAAGATGAATAAGAGTTGTTGCTACAAAATCATCCTTAAAATCCTAGTAAACATTTGATTTTTGGATGTGATGGTCCTGAATAATGCAGAACAGATGTGTGAAGATAAATTAAATTTTGTTTACGTGTGATGTGAAGTCCTATAGGTTGATAGAGATCAGTAGACCATTAATTAATTCATTAATTTAAAACCCCATTATTTTTGCTTCTGGATCCTTGAACTCTAATTGCAAACATAATGCAAGGGCTTGTTACTGTTAAGTGAAAGTCAAAGCTTAATGTTCACGTGATTTATTTTAACTGTGAAGATCAATACTTAGATGTGGTTACAGGAAGAGCTGAATGCTAAATTAAGTACAGGCTTATGAGGGATACAGTATAGATGTTCTTGCATTATGGAAATGCAATTCTAGCATGTTGCCCTATCTTCTGCGTTCGTTAAAGCAATATTGTTAAACATATAAATTTTAAAGGTTTTTCTTTCCCTGGCATGGGCAATGATCCTATGTTCATCTTATACCTCATAATTTGAGCCTCTGCTCTCAGTCAGCTGCTCTCAGTCTGACCGCAGTTGAGTTATACAACACATTATTGCACATAGAAGATGGACAGTTTCCGTATGATCTCTGTTTTGAAGCTGTTATTGAAAGTGTGGAGACCATGCAAGAGTGGGAAGATCATCTAAAGCAAAAGGAAACAAATACAAGGCCACAATCATGAGTAAAACTTTTGCAAGTATTCTTTTTCAAAGTGAGATAGCTCAATGTGCCTGGTTCATACCTATTCTTCTCATTCACAGAACAAAATATAAAGGTACTTCCCATCTAGATGAATTTGAATACGATTTAAAACAAACAAATAAACAAAACCCAGCAAACATAAAGACTGAAGCTCTCAGCTGGCATAAACTGTCATCCCATCACTGCGATTTGGCAAATAAGATACTCAATAGAAGGAATGTGGGATAGAGTACAGTAGACAGTCATCCAGGTACTATGCTTGCAAGGAGGATGGTCTTGTCTTGATTTCTTTGTTCCTGAAAATCTCATGATAGAGATTAATGTCAATATACAGTGGTCTACTTTATTAGTATGAAATTTACAGACATAAAACTCAAAGGGGAGATCTTTTAACCTGTGGCAAAAACTCCTAAGTGGACTGTTGAAATTTCCATCTCCAGAGACAATCTGCATGAGAGACTGCAGTAAAATGTGAATTTTCAGTTTCATATATGAGTAATCACATCTCTTTTCAATACAACATTTGAGCAAATGTTTAAATTCTAGTGTATGATCCCATTGATCTCCTGTTTGAAAAATTGTGCATATGTGTTAGAGTTTCATTGAATAATGCTGACATTATTTGAGAAACAACTGGTTTTTTCTTTCTTTTTAATATTTATAATCCTGTGAACTCTGGCACTGTTTGCAAGTTCTGGCTTTGTAAATACCTGAATATGGCAGAAATCTCAAATATGGGCTTTATATCAGAATATATGGTGTTCACAGGCCTTGACATCCATCTGTCTTTCCTCACTTGTGACTGTTTTCTTTGTCAAGTTCCTCCCCTTCCTTCTGAAGTAATATGGAATCTTTCCACTCGTAACTCACTTTTCAGTGAAAAATTTTCGGTTTTTAGGATATAAAGCATAAATAGTGCTTGGCTATACATAAGTATAAAACTGAGGGTGATAGGCTTTTTATAATTCCTTAATTCTGCTTTACTGTTACGAAAAGCACTGACTGATATATGCTGCTTTTTTTTCCAAACAGTGTAATGTTTACCTGTTGTGCTCCAAAACCCTCAAATTCCATCTTCATGTGAACACTTAATTTTAGGAGCAGGGAGAGAAGAAAGGAAGAATAGCTATATGGAAAAAAATCAGACTGGGCCTGACCCCTTCTCCTCTCGGTTCAGTGTACAATAGGAGCCAGTAATTTTCAAGTTCCTCCTGTGTCTGCCAGGGTTGTGATCTCAGACAAACAATTTTGCTGCTCCACCCTTTTCTTGTCTTCCACTCCTTTCTGTTTCTGTTATTTGGATTGTGAATTCTTTGGTGAAGAGATGTTGCATATTTATTTCAGAATTGCATATGCATACAGAGGCTAAGTTTGCCCTGTACCAAAGGTGACTGCTGAGTGTACTGTTCTCCTCCTTCATATATATAAAAAGCAAATACATCTTATTCCTGCCATGAGCTGTTGGCACATTCCTTCAGCTGTGTCTGTTTTATTCGCTTTTAAAGCTCCAATATGTTTCTTTAATACCCAGATTTTAAGAAGTCTCTTCAGCTGATATATTAGCTTATTTTCTTTTCTGAATGTTCCAGAGCTGTTCTGCCATTAAACAGGTTAAGAAAGGAATTATGAGCTTTTGCTGACTTCCCAATGCTGAAGAGCCTTGTAAGAAGGTCATATTTTTTACAAAAGAAAACAACCCAACCCCCAATGCCTTGAGAATCTTATTCCTTTGGAAAACATACTTCTTTCAGCAATTAGTGATACTCAGAATTCAAATATAAAAGCATCAAGACACAGAGGCCCTTGTGACTACCAGAGAAGACCTTGAGAGAAAGGTTGCTCAGTTTTCAGAAGTTCAGAGGACACCAGAACACAGAAGCCTGCTTAAGGTCTGAGGTGAAATTCTGGTTCAAGTCAAGTCAATTGAATCTTGCAACAAAGACACAACAATTAAAAATCACTGTCATCCTTAGCCAGATTTTTTCCTTGAAGCAGTTTTAGACACACCAACAGAATGTATGGTCTAGTGTATGGGGAAAACATATTTGTCTATTACATAGAAATATTTTCCTCTGTCCTCTTATACTCTCTCTCTTGTGTACACTGTTATCTCTAAGTCAGTAAGAGAAGAAAGACACATTTAACCAACTTTTATGCATGACAAATGGTTCCACAGCTAATGGTGGTCTGGAGACCAGTGCCACTTTTGACTTTTCTGCAACTGATAGCGCTTCCCCCTTTCCCCCCACTTCTCTCCCTCATTTTAGCCTTTGCTGTAGGGCCTTTGAGATTGGATGGGAAAAAAAATAAATTGTGAGGTTCTTTGCCATTATTGTAAAATGAAATCTTGGAGAGCTTTATGGGGCCTACCAGCAGCTGTTAATGAGGCTTTATTAACCTCAGACTATATAACATGAAATATTATAGTATAAATAAATGTGGTGCCAGGGCCAAGCCACCTAATAAATGGCATGATAGAGGGGATTGTGTGCCTAGGGGGTTATGACATAGAGCCTTTCCCCTCTGAGTCACTATTTTAAATTCACCATGAGTTGGCAGTGACTGAAGGCCATTATTATCCAATGGCTTTTAAATAGGCTATGTGAAATAAATTGGAGGTCTAGTTCATTTCCTTAGGGAAAGTGGTCTATGTTCCAGCTGACAGTAATTGTCATCTAAGTTCAAGGCTCAGCACAGGAACTGCACTTGGAAAGGATGTGGCCACTGAATGGCTCTTTCACCTTGTATCCTTGCTCAGGGCTCTAGAGCATTGCCATGCTGTGCTGTGAGAGTTAATACTGTGGGCTCTTGCAGAGGCTTATTCTTTGGATAAGCAAAAGGCTTTGTTTCAGGCCATTACCAATAATATCCTCCGAGGACTTCTTTCCATACCCTGCTCTGATAAAATTATGGTATCTTTAATAGTACTCTTGATACAAATAAATGAGATAACTTATGGAAATAGGTATAGCTATGGCGAATATAATGAAGAATGAGGTCCTCTAATTACTAAATTCAGTTATAAGGAATAATGATTTATTATAAAGTCTTGCTTGGTAGTGAGGAAGAAGATAGGCAGTTTGTAAGTCTATTTCTAA